>WUQG02266509.1:0-49590 GCA_011317285.2 Androctonus mauritanicus | reverse complement strand
TGTACATGTACATATACATTGAATTAATTGGAAACTATACGAAAATACAACTCATACAAATGATTATGTTTAATATTTATATCACAATATTTGAAGATTTTATTTTATCTTATTTTTGAAATTTTTACCAAGATTCAGAAGGATATGCTAAAGTTTGCTTCTGTTTTTTTTTTTTTTTTTTAATTTTTAGAAAGATTAAATATCGTTTTAATATATTTATATGTATGCATATATTAATATCGATAGATGTAGAATAATTTTATTTATTAATTCGTGCCAAAGATAATTTTTGATATACGCTTGATGATTCTAAAAAAAACGAGAGAGAGAGAAAAAAAAATTTGAATCAATGAAATATTTTCCATAGATATCTAGTACTCTAAATATGATATGTCACTGAATTAATGGATATGGAAGACTTTCTACTTTCATAGAGTTTTAATTCAGTTTCGGGCGTGATATATTATATTATTAGAGATGTTTAGACTCTATGGAGTTTGATTAATGGAAACTAGAAACAACGTTGACACAAAATTGATACTTTGATTCTAATGTGAACATTTAGTCACATTCAGTGCTATGATATGGAAGCACAAATCAGTTTTTTCTATGTAATAATAATCATCTAAGCTGAATGTTTGCTGGTCTAAACGATTATTTATAGAATTAATTTTTCATAATTTCGACCTCTTCTTTGCGATTTTTTTTTATAATCGATTTGATAGTACAACGCATTCGTAATTTTTAAAATAAATAAATAAAAATGTCGCTTTATTTTGCAAGTATAAAGGTTGTTCCCGTATTTTCCGTACTATTTTTAAACAACATATATTTAATTAATAAAATTTTTCGCTATGAGAATTTTTTTACGAAATAATATTTTTTTTTACCTTTGTATCGATTAGCAACGATTTTTTTTAGCTTTTACATATTGCAGAGTTAATCTTTCTCTCCGATGAGCGTGTTTAACACATATCCTCGCTAAATATTATGGTTTAGAGAATTTTTCGCGTTTATTTTGGTACACGTCATCTTCCGAAGTTACGTGTTAACGCGTCATTAGAGCGATAGATCATCAATTAGAATGTATATCGATTTTGAAACGAAAACAATCAAATTCGTATTAAAAAAAAACAAGTTTTAACTTGTTTAACGGAATTTTTTTAAAATATATCCGATTTAGAAAAGATATATATAATTAACAAAATTAAAAAAAATGTATAATTACTTTAATCGTCAATCATGTTTTATGAAAATCCCCTTTCATTATTCTGTAGAAAGTCTTCTTGAATTGCTGATTGGCCATAGCGTAACAAAATGGATTTATAGGGCTGTTGGCATAACATAAAAAGTAAGTGAAATAGAAAAGATGATGGTTTACACATCCATTTGGATCTCTACAAAATCCCTGTACCAGTGCTAGGATGTGATATGGTGTCCAACATATTACAAATGCTCCCAAAATAAAAGATATTGTCCTCAATGCTTTTCTGGCACGATTCTCAGATTTCGACTTTTGTCTTCTTTCTCCTCTTTTCTTTTTTCTGCTGTTTTTTATTTTCTTTCCGAGAGAACTAACTAATGTTCTTCTAGACTGCAAGTAATCTTTAGCAAAGGGCACTGTTTCAGACTCGAGCGTTGATAACTTTTCGTTTGGTTTAGCTAATCTGATAACGGCTCTTGTTCCTTTTTCGGTAGTATCTACAACGCTGTTTCTTTTCTGGTGAAGATCCGTATCTTCCGTAATCTTCGTTGACGAAGAATGCTCTCCTGACTGGGAAGTACCAATTAATATTGTACCGTAAGTGGACGCTTGAAGAGATGGATTTTTATCGGTCGGTACGTTATTTGGATCAGATGCATGATCGATACACGATTTTATTTGTAAAGAATTAGGTGGAGTCGGTTTGTCCTGAGTTGCAGCACCTAAAGCGTCTGGAATAGCAACTGGTGCTTTATCTTCCACATCCATTAGATTTTGCAGTGGTCGTGGAATTGCTATGCTTTTGGATGGGTCTACTGGTGATCGTGAAGGTGCTCTTGGTGGAGGATTAAGTTTTGGTATTGGTTCCCCTGTTATGGGTGAGGTGGCGGATGGCGATTTCGTAAACTTTTGTTTCTTTGTTTTGGTCTTTGTTTTCCGTTCTTTCTTTACCGATTCCTTCGCGTGGATTGTATCATCGTCCGAATCGAAAACTGGACTGCTAGAATTATCATTGTCTTCGCTATTTTTCTTTGAAAAACTTGTTGTTTCTGCAGTAACTTTATTGGTTTTTTGACTAGAATCTAATCCAATATTTTCTTGTCTATCGGGTTTGATAGAAAGTGTAACCGTTTCACCACCATCAGCAAGTGAAACCGAAGTTGCTTCATTAGTTACTGTAGCTTTGGGTTTTTCTAACTTTAATAGTATACTTTGTGTATTCTTTGAACTTTCTTTTCTCGAATCGGCAGTATTCTTGCTGAGGGCGACTAAAGATTGCATCTTTCTTTGCTTAGCTTCTGCTCTCTTGTGCATATCGCTAGCCGTCTTATATATTCCTCCATATAAAACTATCAGAACCACTAACGTGGCATAAAAATAACCAAATATAAGCGACGTATTAAACACAGGATCTTTCAAAAATTGCACAGCACATTCTCCAGGTGCCAAATCTCGATAACCAATAAAATGTTCCCAACCCATGACACTAATGAAGAATACTAAAGACGGTATTATCCAAGTTATCACTAACAAGAACATAACTTTAGTTTTCGTTCTCCAACTTCTATATTTTGTTGCTATTTTAACGGAGCAATAACGGTCTATAGTAATTAAGAGCACGGTATAAATAGACACAAGACAAACAGTATGATCTGTAGCTAACCACAGATCACATATGATTGGTCCTAATTCCCATCTACCAGCAAGAACGTATACAGCATAAAATGGCATTGAGATAAGTCCAATAAGTAAATCAGAAAGAGCTAGAGAACCAATAAAGTAATTACTTGGTTGACGTATGGCACGTTCCACAATAAAGGCAGCTAGTACTAGAATATTCCCAGCAACTGTTAATATAACACAAATTCCAATAAGAATGCCAATAACTACCGTCTGCCATAGATTAAATGGCATTGTCCATTGACCTTCAATTCGTCCTTCGGTTTGCACAGAAACGTTGCACATAAACGAACTATTGAATGAAGTAACATTATTGCAAATCACTTTTCCAATTTTTACAGTGCTGTTGGGTGCTTCAATCCAACTTATATTCGGTTCAATCATCTTCTCCCAAATTACATATACTTCGTCAGCAGCTGTAATGGTGGTGCTTTCTTTCGGCTCCTCTATAGGAATAATCATATCACTGGAGTAAGATATATATATATACGTAGTAATCCACACTTTAACGAACTCTTCTTGGAATTATTATTATATTATTATCGATATTATAATCTTCAGCTTCACATATTGATCGGGATACCTGCAAAATATAAACTTTCAATTAATATTTTTACAAGACGGGGGAAAATATAATTAAAACGATATTTTAATTATTTTTAACCAAGATGCGATCCGAACGTAAATTTGCTAGCTGGAAGTATTATTCGGTAATTCGTAATTAGAGCAAAAGGTGGAAACGAACGTTAGAGTAGAAACTCCCCATTTAATTATCGCTTCGCTTACTAGCATATTATTTTAACTGAAGTAATCTTTAATTAGCATGCAGGTAATTAATTAAAAATCAGATAAAACATTTCTGTTAGTGAAGTTCATAAGTTAGAGATTAGCGACGAATTTTAAAACGATCACACGCACTAAACGATCAGAGATTTAGATGCACAAACTACTAATTATTTCAAGATGGCAGCGAGGTATTTAAGAATGGATTTTTAACTGACGAATGCTATTATTATTATTATTTCTTTTTTTTTTTTAATTCTGAAGATTGAACGAAACATATTTAAAGATCAAGAAGGGTTTATAACGAATTCTTTTTTTCGTAGCAGAAATTTATTTTCTTGGTTCCTATTTATAGCTGACGTCCAATTTTCGGTTAAGTTAAGCTTTAGCTGGATTACGCGAATGAAATGTCTAAGATTTCAACTACAGATCGGAATATTATTTGAGAAAATAGATTTTTCTATTAACACACACACACACACGTCAAAAATGTTTCATTCAATCTTCTATTTTTTTTTTTTTTTCCTCTTTTGTTTTCCTATGAATAAATATGAAAATCATATTTATCCTTTTTAAACTTCAACGTCAGGAAATTATTTCTTTTTTTTTTTTTTTTATTTCTTCCGAAACTTCTAGAGAGGGGAAAAAAAGAATATTTAAAAATCGATTGGGTTATTGCTTAGAGTACAGAAAAAAATAAAATAAAATTGCAATTTTTCTAAAGAAAAATCCCCAAAAAAAGTAATTCGTTAAATTTTTTTTTGTATTCATTTTTATGGTGATTAAAAAAATTTTGTTTGTTTTAAGTAGTCTGCTTTAAAATCTTTATTTAATGCCGAAAATATTTTTAATCCGAATAAATATTTGTTTTATATATTTTACATAAAAACGAACTTTATTACAACGGATCTCTTTAGTAAGAATTATTAATAAAAGGATTAAATCCATTTTAATTAATAATAAAAAAAAAAAATAGAATGGTTTTATAACATAAAAAAATAATTTTTACATTATATTAATTATTTAAAAATCTCTTATAAATTTATTGAAATTAAAATTAAGTTTAAAAAAAATAATATTTTAAATATATTAAAAATAGGAGGAAAAAAGAAAAAATTTAATCGAACGAAAATTAAAAGAAAAAACAATAATTTTCTTGTTTTTTTTTCCTACTAAATCGTTTCTTGATTAAATATATTCGAATAAAACTTCTTAATATTTTAATTTTTAAATCGATAGTCGAGTCATTAATGATGATAAGAACAGCAATAGTAAGTAAGTAAGTATTTTACTTAAATACTTACTTACTTACTATTTAACAGTAAGTATTTTACAATGATAATCTTATTTAAAAGTAATTATTTAAATAAATTTTACTGCATTTAGGAAAATTAAAATGCATAAGATTTTTATTGGAATTAAACTAGATAAACACAGTTAAAAAAAAAAACTTTAAATAGCAGAGCTGTTTTAAAAATCTGGATAAACAAGAACAAATTCGATTATAAGTTTGATGAAAAAATAACATATTCACTAAATGAACAAGAATGAATATAAAAATACCAAACTTGAGAGAAATAAGAACACAAAACTATTCTAAAACTTCAAAAATATATTTAAAAAAACAACCAAATCCTATTTTGGATACTGTACTTATAATGGTGTAAGTTATTAGTGTTTAGTAGTATTTTTAGCCTATTTTCCAGAAGCTTATGGAATCACCATGTTGCCTGTCAGTCTGGTTACATATACCTCTAATAAGTTTTGAACTAATCAGTATATTTTCGGGAAATTTGGTAGTTATGTTCTGCCATTAAAGATAATCAGATGCTGCATCGTTTAACGCTCTAACTTTAATCATTTAAAAAATGGCGGACGTTCAAACTTCTAAAATACGCTTTTAATGCTGCTTTTTT
The DNA here is from genome assembly GCA_011317285.2 of Androctonus mauritanicus. NCBI lineage: Eukaryota > Metazoa > Arthropoda > Arachnida > Scorpiones > Buthidae > Androctonus > Androctonus mauritanicus. The sequence goes on along the minus strand of WUQG02266509.1, from coordinate 44,007 downwards.
TAAATACTGTACATGTTAAAACATATCTCACTTGTCAGCTTGTCTAAACATGAATTTTTAAAGCTTTTACAACGGTTGGAAGAGTGTTATTGATTCAAATAAAAAATATATACTTGATTAAATTAGCGAGTGATTTATCTTTTATATTCTTTCAAAACTTAATGCTAAAAACGACACTATTTTTGGGATGACCTGATACTTATTTAATTTTTATAAAATTTAGCAGTATAATCAAGTCATTGAAGTTGATCTCCAGGAAGCATTAACTATCTTCAAGATATTTAAAAATGGTTGACGTTCAAACTTCGAAGATTTTCAATAAATTTTGAACATACAATTAAATTTTATTAAAAAAAAAAAAAAAAAAAATTAGCAGGATAATCAGACGAACTTAAATAAGATTTATCCGTTTAAAAATGGTGGTCATTCAATCTCTGTGATAATTTTGGAACTATTTAATACATCTTTATGATATTTGATATCGAAGTTATACTATTGAAGATGATTTTGATGATGTTTTAAGTCTGTATTTTACATCAATCCAAAATTAAGGATACGCTCCGAAAGTGGGGGATTAGATGCAGTTATTTTCAGAACTGCTTGTTATGTACGAGTACTTCTATAACAGTTCCGACAAAAATTTTTGAAAAACTTAAAAAAACCAATTTAAATCCATCCGGATCTCTTGTTGAGCAAACAATAACAGATTAAAAAGGAAAAAAATAATTTAATTATATGAGAGTCGTTTACGATCAAATATTCAGCAAGAATTTAATATCGATATTATTATAAAATTTGTGACGTAATGCTTATTAAATTTTAGATTAATAACTTTATTTAAATTAAATATAAATCTGCTGGGAATTTAATTTGTAGGCAATAAAGAGAATGTTAATTATCCTTTAACAAAAATGAATATCGTGCATTAGCCACTGGGAAGGCATAAAGTTCATTTTAAATCAATACCTTTACATCGTAGAGCATCTATATTTATTTTATTCAAAGCTTGTTTCCTTTGTTTTCAATTTATATAAACATCAAATTCTTGGATGAATATTTTTTGTATCGATTAATTATGAAAAAAAAGCATGTTTCTGTGTTTTAATATGGAAAAAAAAAGTAAAATTTTTATATACCGTACTATAAATAAAGTTTAAGTTAATTTTAATTAAATGAACAGGTTGTCAAACACGCTGCTTGTTCGCATTCTTCATTCTTTTGACGTTTACACGCAAAGAACCCAGCCTATCTGACAACGCCGAATATTAATGCCTTATGGTAACTTTACTCAGATGAATAGATACACTATAAAAAATAAAATTTAAGCTTTTACAGATGATAAGTAACGTAAAGTCATGTTTTTTTTTTTTTTACAAAAACTTTTAAATGAATATTAAATCGTTCATGTGCGACGACTAATTTTAAATAGTTTACAGCATAAAGAATTTTTTTTTTTAATTTTGAATGGCCACTTCTTGTGACCATATATAGATTTTGGCCATATATAGAATGGCCATATCTTGTGACCATATATAGATTTCAAAAAATTCCTCAGAAACTAGAATTCTTGAAGCAATGAAAACTTAATCAAGTATTTCTTATGTCTATATATAAGATCACCCTTCCTAACTTCAGCAAGATAGTTTAATATCAAACAAAAACAAGATGTCTCAGCTTTGCAATCTCAGATGCTAAATATGAAGCAAATAATTTAGGAGGTATCAGCCATCTTGTAACGTGACTACATATCATCCTCAAATTTACGTATGTCGGATAATATGGAATTCTCTTTAGATATTTGATTGCCTATCATCAAGATATCTCAGTTTGGTAGGCAAGGGCGCAAAATAACCATTTTTTTTTTTTGTAAAAAATTAAATCGTTTAAGAATATATATAGCACTATTACAATATTCAGAAATTTTTGTTGTTTACAGTAAATTATTTGTTTGTTGTTGATGTGCGTGACTATAAAGTTGATTTTTATCTTGATAAATGTTTATGTGATTTATACAAAAGTTTAGCGATTTTAGTACGGGCAGTTAGATCACGGTCGAAAGTAATTTAATATGCATGAAGTAAATTATTATACTGTAACAACAATAGAAAATAATTCATTGGTTGAACTAGATTCTTGAGCTATAATATGAATAGTAATTAAATTATGGAGTTTTCTGATTATGTTCTCGTTTTCTTTACAGATTTAAAATTTTAATTTTACAAGCCAATTATTATTTTTACAAGAAACGAAATTTTAATCTTGTAATTAAAATTTCGTTTCTTTCTTTGTGAACAGCGATTAATTTCGTCTCAATAAAAATAGTGGATTCTGTTACGATATATATATTTTCTTATTAAAAGAAGAAACAAAAAAAAAATTATTTAATTATCGTTTAAACAAATTTTTAAATTTAATTATATTCGGCATTGAAAGATAATTTTTTTTTGCCTTTATCTAGTAGGCCTAAATTTTGTGAGAATGCAAAGTTATTGATGAATTGCTGTTTTGCTGTTTCTACAGTTTTGGTTACTCGGAACCACACCCAACACATTAAGAATGTCAGAGTTATAGTTTCAGGGATTTTTGAAATGCAGTTAAGTTGCCATGTAGGCAAGAAGTGCGTGCAAAGTAGCATCAAGTGCAATTCTAGCTGTCAGTTTAAGAATTTATTAAATAATTCATTGTAAAACCGAACAAATCTCTCTCTCTATTTTTTTAATGCTATTTTAAAAAAATATTTGTTTTCTTAATAATAATTTTAGAACAAGTTTGCATTTTTATCGTAAATGTTTACGTTTCTCACTGGGATCTATCTATCTCTCTCTAAACACATCCACTACTTCCTGATGTTTGTGATAGCGATACGTATGAAGAAGCAGATTCTGTAAGTCAGATTGGAGAAGGTGTGACGTCAAACCTCTCCAAAGTTATTCTGAAATTCAGAAAACCAGCAAAACCTAGAAACCAGTCAAGGAAGAATGACGTATACACTCCGGCAACTTTACCTTATCTGAATTGACGTCACCCAGACAGAACTGAATTTTTCGAATACATCAGAAATTGGCAAAATCTTAAAATAACTTTTAAACTTATATATGTGAACTACTTTATATAATAAACTGATTCGTTATTATATTTGCAATTACAGTTTTTTTTTCTTCTGTTCTCATTTTGAAAGCCATTGGTGTCAGTAGAAGTCAAGCTTATTTTTCTTTTTTTTTAATTCAAAACAAACTTTCTATATAGAACGTACTGATACGGTGACAGGTCTAGTTTACAAAACCGTTTCCAGCAGGGCAAACAATGTGTAAGTAATATAAAAGTGTTGCGCCATACGATCTCAAGTGCCTTTCAACAGTATTGTGTACGAAGATAAGAATATGGTTTCCATGCCGACATAACAAGCAAAAATCTCTTAGTAAAGCGAAGAAAACTGACACTATCTTTCTCCACTTTATCCTAATTGACTGTTTCCACAGCATCGTTATGATAAAGTTGCTTTGAAGTGCGGCATATTCAATATAAAATGTGTTTTTTTCCTACCTTTATACAAAACATTGACACTGTACATAACACGCGATTCACTACATTAGCATTATAAAATTTTTATTTTGCTTTAAAAATATTTTAAATCATCGTGTTTAATTTCCGCGATATTGTTTTTAAAAACATAAATTATGCGATTAAATAATTATAATTAATAATGTAATATTTCTGCTGATAAAATAAGTTAATTAAATGATGCTTGAGCTTTAAAACTTCGTTAAAGAAATCGCAGATGTAAACAAACTTAATTGTTTGTTTACATCTACGATTTCATCTACGAAACGTTTGTTTACAACTAAAAATAAAAGAGTACGAATAACTTAAAAGTATAAGAAAGCAATTAAATCATTTCGATTTTGTTCAAGTTAATCTTGTTTTCACTTTTTCTTTTTTTTTTTACTTCTCATTCGTTTAAAGAAAAATAAAAATTAAACAAGATTTAAATCTTCGAACTTAAAAAAAAAATTCTGTATTTATGTAAATTTTTTCTTCCTCCCTTAGAAGAATCTTTTTATCGATAGAAAATTAATTTTGATGAGAAGTAATTGGAAAGCCAATTTAGAACTTTCGTTATTACGTCGTAGAAAGACGAAGAAGAAGAAGAAAAAAAGAAAATACAGGAAGAAGTTATTCATTAAATAGGCAAGATTATCGATAGTATCAATTATGAATCATCGCATTACATTAAAGCTTAAAAGGACTGTCGGATGTTTAAATAAGAAATAATTAAATTTTCTCCGGAAATTTACAGTTGTAGCATCTCATAGAAAGAAGTAGACAACTGACTGAAACGGTTAAGTGAATTTTCTTCTACCGTCATCAGAACTATAAGCGTCTTTGTCAACTTAATTGTTTCTTCAATAAAGTGCACTTTGAAGTAGACGAGGAAACACAAGTTATCTTATGAAGTAGATGAACTAATGATCATTTTAGTTTACATCTTTCCATTCATCGGATTTCGTTTTTGAACTTTGACCTTCTAGGTGAACACACTTACTTAGTTAAATAAGCTTTACATTCATAGTAATTACTAAAATTTAAACAGGTATCTAATACTATTCTTCTAACTTAAAAAAAAAAAAAACTGTTACTTCTCGAAAAAAATAACAGAATTTTCAAGAAAATATTTTTCTTGAAGTTATAGAAAGAAAATATTTTCTTGAAAAATTCCAGAAAATATTTGCTTTAAATTTACACTTATATAAATATATTTTTCGACATAATTTTAGAAATATTTCCAGATATATATATATATTTTAATATATAGTATCTAGAAAAAATTTTATAAGTAATATTTTTCTTGAAAAATTTGAAATAAAAATTTTCTTGAATTTCTGAGGAAAATGAATAAAATTTTAAATATTTATATCCTTCAAAATAAAAACAATATATTTTTTAATAATTTTTTGATATATTTAATGCAAAAATATTCTTAAAATTCTAGAAAATTATCTTAAAAATATTTGTATATAAATATAAATTTAAATAAACGTTTTAAATATATAACTTACTCGTAAAAAAAAAGAATATTTTTTCCTATAAACTCAAGAAAATTTTTATTTAAAATTCTTCAAAAAATTAAAATACAGTACTTGACTATGAATCAATAATCATCTGTTCTTTATATAGTTTTATAGGAAAAATTTAGAAAAAAACAATTATAAATAAGAAACAAACTAAAGTATTTTCCGCCATATTTGAAATTTTTAAATGATGACATAAAGAATTTTCCAAAATAAAATAAAAAAAGGAAAAAAGAAAACTTTCAAATAGCATGTTTAAAAATCCATTAACATGGAAAAAAAACAATAATCATTTTGATTATTAAATTAATAATCTTCTGGAAGAATTTCCAGAAAGTAATGTAATTTCTTCATTAATGTAATTCTCATAAATGCAATAAAGTTGGAATTAGATTTATGAGCTAATTCATTTTTCTTACGCTATTTAATTAATTTTAATTTTATGCGATAGGAAAAATTTCACTTTATACGTGTAAAAAGGGAGGAGGAAAAAAAAATAAAATATCGAAAATATTTTTATATTTTACTAATGGTAATTTTATTCAATGCGTTTTTCTTCACGGTGATTTATTTTCATATTTAGATGATTTATGATTGGAAATGGTAAAAATCGTTTTAAATTGATACATATTTCTGTAATAAAAATATTTAAAAAAATTACAGAAAAAAATATATGTATATACTGTATTTATATTAGATTATAAATTTTAATGGCGCATTTATTAGATTTATAGCTATTCCGAATAAAATTTTCGAAAGTTTAATTTATTAATTAGATAATTTAATATTAAAATTAAATCAAAATAATTTTTTATGTTTAAAAATTTAATATTTATGTTATTAAACGAATGAAATTTTTGTACGAAAAATGATAAAAGAAGGATTAAAACAATTTTTTTTTTATCAACAAAAAAAAAAAAGTTAAATTTTGTGTATTTTTAACTTTATATGATTTTTGCTCATATAAAATATTTTAAAGGTTAAAAAATAAAAATACTTTTCAGTAATTTCCGATTTTATGAGAAGAAGAAACGAATGTCATATTGCAGTTTCAGTTTGTTCAATATAAATTTGATCTTTTGGACAGTGGACCTCGTTCAGGAAACTTTTGTGGACGAAATACTAAGGGTGTGAAACAAATAGTAACCTGAGGCTGTGGCGGCTGTAGATGACAGCCTCTTGTAGCCTTCCAGTGATGATGACAGCGACCTTATGAGACAATTCGACCTCTTCATCCATTGACTAAGCATACAGCTACTTCCATTAAAAGGTCGATTCGATTTTGTCTCACGACAACTCGAAAGCTGTAATCGTTAGATGCCTATATCTTGCTCGATAGCGATATTAATTACGTATAGATTTATCAATTAAAAATCTTTTAATATGTAGAATTAAAACACGAAATTTTTAATTTATGACGTTAGCTGTATATTTTTACGATAAAACATATCGGTTGAAAGCTATATATATATATATATATATAACAGAAGAAGAAAGTAAATGTCATCTGGTTAGAATATAAAGTTAAATGACAATTAAGGGAGCTCTGTTTGATTTCACTGTCGAGAACCATTACACTGCCGTGTTTGAACTATATATTGGCACTATTATTGAACCACTGCACGGGTTTAAGTTGCCATTAACGAATGGGTCGATTCTGTCTACAATTAAAGTAGAAACGAAATTTGTTTCTCTGAAGTTTTTCTATCGACAGATTTCCGTTTTTTTTTTTTTTTTTTTAATCTTTTAAAAATTAAAATACTTATATTTAAATGACGTATATTTATACTGTTCCATGTTAATAATAATTAAATATATATTTATTCTATTTTTGTATGTAAATAAAATAAATATAATTAAATAAAATAGCACGATAAAGTTCAAATATATAAAAGGAATTATTTAAAAATTACATTACATTATTTTTAAAAAATAATAACTATTTTTAAAATTTTATACGAAATGTAATGAATAAAATTGTATTTTTTTTTTTATAAAAATGAGAAATAAATATAAATTTTTTAACAACTATTAACGCTTCAAAAATTTATATTGTTTTAAGTTAATGATGATTAACTTTCACAGCAATTATCGCGTTAATTTAAAACAATATTAAAAAAAATACAAACATTTAAAATTATTATATTAAAATTGTGTATAAAATTTTACAATTTTTTTTAAAAAATAGTTATTTTAAAGTGATATTATTTTTAAATAATTCATTTATATATAAATATATATATATTTTTAAGTCCAACGTGCTATTTTATTTTAATTTTTTTCACATTTAGAATTGTTGAATATCAAATGAATATAAAAAAAATAAAATAAAATAAAAAGATATAAATATAAATATTTAAATGTTGCTGTTTAATCTTAAAAAATGCGAACAAAAACAAAACCATCTCTTGCGAATAATTTTATTTTATATATTTATTTTTTTTAGACAATTTTACTTAAAGATTAAAAAACAATAACTATAAAAATATATATGGAAATGAAAAATTTATTGTTATTTAATTTAGAAATTTATAAATAAATAAATAAATATATATTTTCTCGGCAAAAATAAAAAAAAAAACTTGAGATTTTATAGAAACATTTTTGTGTTTTATGATTAAAGATTGCCAAGATATGAACCCGCATCTTCACTTAAGAAAAGACGATTATGGATAAGCTCTATTGCACATCTGAAAAATTGTTTAAATAAAATCTCGTTTATTTTATTCGATTTAATGTAATTTTATTTTCAGTTTAATAAAATTTCTAAATTTAGAAAAACCGAGTTTTTCTATAAAAAAAAGATAAAAAACAGGAATAATAAAAGAGATCACGCTCGCAATTTTTTAATAGCCACAATAATAATTCTCATCAGCAAATAGCAGCTACAAAATTTCTCCACTTGAATAAAAAAAATTTAAATTAAAAAATATACACCAATTATCAGAAATTATGTGTTTTAAATATATATATATATTGATAATGTTGCTGTGAAATTTTCGTAGCCATTCTGCAATGGATGGTTGCTATAGCAATAATCTAAATGTTATAGATTATTACTAACATTACAATCGAGAAACAAACCTAGATGGATAAATTCTTATGTTTATGAACATTTCAGGATTTATAAATTAACTAAATAGTGATGTTAATTATTTATTTAGAATATAATGAATGTATTTAATGTGTTTGACAGAAATTTTTCAATGGATGCCGATTTAACGGGATTTAATTTATAATATATACGCGTATACTTAAAAATACAAATTTAATCATTTTAACAAAGAGATTATATTATTTCTCAGTAAATCATTAGTAAAAAAGGTATAGATCTTTAAAAATATGTAAAATTTTATTAATCTTGAATATTTGTTTTAATTTAGAGGATTTTTCTTTTTGATTATGATCTTTCCTGACTGAAAGGTTGAAGTTTAAGTGAAAATATTGATATAAATTATGTTATGCAGCCTTTTTATATTATAGTTATTGAGAAAAGTAATGAATAACCTTAAATACGACCGAATCTTCGTGATGTGATTCTAGATATCGAATCAAAATTCTCCATTACAAAAACTTTTGATCAAATAAATCATACGAAGCTGGACTTAATATTGAAAGGAAAGGGTCTATAACCAGCTTCATCTCTTTCTTTATAAATCACATTTTACTATCTGCAAGTTATACAGAAACGAATAACATTAAAGTAAATATGCAATATATTTATCGAAAAATGGATGAACAAATAGAATTTTATTTTGCGCAAGCTAACCAAGAGTAACAGCATCTATACCTCTTATATTTTACGTAAGTATAAGTGTAGAGAACATGAGAAAGAAAATGTGATTTAGTAGGTCGACAAATTCGATTGTAACTAGAAAGATGTTAGTGAAAAGAATGGCAAAAGTAGAATAAATAACTGTAGAAAGTACAAACCAAATATAAGTCGCGTATAGAGAGGACTGTAACATAATATCGTCGTTATTAATCAATCGATGAAAATTGTCTTTTTTTTAAAAAAAATATAAAAAAAAGAATAAAATGTACACGAAGATGACAATTCCCCTTTAAATAAGTAACTGCAACTGCAAGAAAAGCAACCAAATCATTATATTTGATACATAGATAATCAAGAATTGTATAAGCGCTTTAGAATCGTGTTTATTTATTATTTATTTTTTTTTTAGTTAAAAGTTACTTTTATCATCACAGAGAAAAGCCTAATGTAAAAATAGAAATGTAGTTGAATAAGTATTGACATGAAAAGTCTTTGAAACGAACTAAAAATCTGTAGGAGGGATTATGTAAATATGTACACGTCTTCTGTCCTGATTGATTGAATGCACCACTCTCAAAATTAGGTCTTGGAAAAATATTTCAACTCTCGGTCGTATCTAAAGTGTTCAGAAAATTTACACCAAACTTATTTTCTTCTATACTCGGTTTGAGTAAAGGAGGGAAGAGAAAAAAATCATTTGCCTTCGCTCTTTGGAAAAATTCTGATTGAAACGTGTTGACCGATAAAATAAACGATTCCGGATAAACATAATGATTCAGATTTTTATGTTTCGATTAAACGAGTTATTTTGATGTAACGATTAATTCTGTGTGTAAATCAAACAGAAAATTATAAACCATATTATAATTAATATTCCATCGGTAGCATGCTAAAGAAATTCGATAAAAATTAAAAGGTAATTTCAATATTTCCTGTTTAATTTTTTAAGTTTACATCCATTTTATCATCCTTAATATCACTTTATTTGATCCAACAGATTTAAAAATCAGTCTAAGAATAAATATCATTATAGAAAATGGACGAGAAGAGTGATTAATGATGCATTAGAACATTCATAATAATGTTTAATAAAGTGACGTAACAGGTATCATTTTATTAAGTGTAATAAACAGGAAGACTGTTTTAATCTTTCAAAAATTTTCCTTACATATACTTAAATAAGAAACGTGGCCTTCAACTTATTAAAAACAATAATAACAACTTTAGAAAAGAGAATATTTGCCAAACTAATTTTCGACCGGCGTAAAAAGATTCTATATTTTTCTCCTGTTTTTCTTTTTTTTTTTTCCTATCTCGTTGCAAAATCATTGAGATGCTAAAAGAGGAAAGGAGTCAGAAGATCGTTTAACTTCATCAACGTTTCCTCGCTCTTTGTTTGTATAATTCATTACTTTTTAATCTTTTGTTCCCGTGTACATTATTTAAATTAAACGACAAACTGGAGAGCAAAATTTAACTTGAATTTATCTTTATAGCGGAGAATTTTAACATCAAATATACGTTAAGTTTTAATATTTATGAATAATTTGATCAAATTTAATTTGATAAAATCTCACGCTAAAATTCGTATAATTACCGAAACGATGAAAATTTGCAGACATTTGCATTAAATATCGCACATTCATAAATTATGCATTTTGAACATTTTATGCTCGAATTCACTCAACTGCGCTATTTAACATCCGTTAAATATAATATTGGACACAACTGTAGAAATTAATGAAGAATAAATCTCTGTATAATATTGTTTTATGTTCTTAATTTTACTTTTTATTATATTGATAGCCATGAAGTAAATCATTTTATCTAGAAGAATATAGTAAGCAGTATTTACTTGCATTTATCTCCATTTTTAACAAAGCTGTGATACGCTAATAACGTAATAAACAGAATACTCAGAAGAAGAGATAAAATAAATAAAAAATAAGCAATTTTCGTCCATTTAAAATTAATGAGAGTTGATGAAAATCACGAATTTATTCTCATGGATGTAAAAAAAATCGTTTTTATCGATGATTAAGTAAACCGGCGAAAGATCCATACATACAAGATACCTGCAGGCTGGAAGTCAAAAGAAGCAATAAAGCTATAACACGAAACGGAAAACCTAATTGGATACTCTATGAACAAAAAAAAATCATACAGATAAATAACATTTACTGTTATAAATCTAATTGGAAACAAATAGACATGTTTACTGACGTTCTGCTACACTAGCAAAGATGTATAAATTACAAGAATTCTTTTATAGTAATGCAGAGAATATACCGTGTACGCTACTCAGTTTTTCAGATGCGATCTCTCGATAATTTAATTGAAATTTTGAAAAAATGTTGAGTATATAGAAGTACAGTATTCTGTTAATTCAAAATCTCATGTTAGGTTACACCAAATCCCCGAATTTAGTTCAAATTAGACAAATTGAAGTTAATCGTGACAGACAGAACTATGGATTTCGTAACTCTCGAAGGTGTATTTATCGAATAAGATTTCGTGTAACAAAAGGACGCACAAAAAACTTTTAAATTGGAATTTCACCAATCAAGTATTGGTGAAATTCCATTTTCAACTTGAAAAATCCAATTGAATAAAGTCTTTGAGCCAAAATCGAATACGGAAAGCATAAAGTCGATTGAATGCAATACTCTTTCAAGAAAAAAACACAACTAAATGGATAAATTATAAACAAAATCACGACAATTATTAATTTGTTTTGATCATATTTCAAAGAAAATATAAACATAAAAAGATATTTCTAATAGTCACAACTAACGATCCTAATCCCGAAAATTCTTATTCACCGTAGCGACTATCAAGCAATTATAGAAGTGATTTTGGTGGATAAATTATACACCAATCTTATCTATCAAACTCATTCCTAAGTTACTCGACGACAGTTGTCAACAGTTGCTATAGAATATCATGTCATCATGAGAGTTAATACGCTATATGACCTAAAGGCTAGTTATACTTCATTAATGGGGCATAACTAGCCTATTAATTTTACATAATATCGCGCCATTAATACTAGTATAATATTAATATAGCTATTAATATTATGTTGTTACATGGAATACAGACCATTTGGACATTTATAAAGTCAATAATAACCTTATAAAGATGAAATACATTATTGATAAATTATTCAACTTGTGAAGTTCTGCAAGAGTTAACTTTATTGAATTAAGATTAAAGTTGGATACCAAACCGGAATGTAAAAATATTACTTTTTAAACTGTTGTAAGAGTTTGTTTAAGTAAAATATCAATCATGGTTCTAACAAAAATGAAAAAAATTGAGTCAAACAGTATAATCTATCTTAAGAGAGTGCTTATAGAATAATATTTTATTAATATACTTAATTAATATTCACTATTATTAAATTTTTAAGAATGACACTAAGAAAAACTGATAATGCATCAATAATCTTTTATAGATTAAAGATAACTAACACATAGTAAGATCAATACCCACCATTAAAAATTATGAAAAAAAAAAAAAAATGTTATAGCAGTGCATCAAGAAACTATGGTATTTCATAGAGAAAATATTTCGCCGAAATTATCATTTTAAACATTTTTTATGTTCTAATTTTGGATCTTACTAGAACACGTTAAAAATTTACTTTGAAGTATAAAAAAAAAAAAATTGAAAGAAAAATAATTAATAGAGATGCTCTTCATAATATTTTATTTACTTATAAGTTAGTACTTATGCACTTAATATGCTTTATATAAAGGAAAAGATCGTTATTAATGCGGTTTTATTGAATTTTATGTGAATAGAAACATCAAAAATTCCAAAAATTATTATATAGGATAACATAAACATTCTTTCATTTTATTTCATATAACAGCAATATATCGGTTTCCATATTTCATCTCTTGTTATAACTATTGAAAACAAATTTTATATAAGAATTTGAATGATTGTTTCGTAACTCTTCATGTATCGCATAACAACGATTTTTTTTTTCTTACCGTGAAGAAAATTCAAATTTGAAATATGATGTCTTGAGATAAAGTAAAAATATCTAGATCAGTTCTACTAAAAAAAAAAAAAAAGAAAATAAATATATACTGCACGCAAAAGAAAATATTTATATAACTTATTTTTGTCAGAATAAAATATTTCAAAATTCGTCAAGGTAAAATTAATTATTTTGGGACGTCTCTGCGGTGGGTATCTTCAGAGAAATCAAAGTCCCATTCGAAAAGCATTATGCCAATATTGGTTTTGTCATTTATCAATCTCGGATATTCAGTCAAAATGCTATTATTGGTATGTTGATATCAACTGATATTTTAATTATTTCTGTATTAAAATTTTTCTGATTGATCGTATAAAACGATACCGGGTTTCATTCTTAACTTTTAAAGATAAAAAAAAAAATAAATAATGCCAGCAGATACCAAATTATAAGAAAAACATTTTTTTAAATATATAGCATCGATAAAGAAAAAAAATTCCATTAAATAAAACTAGAAATGAGTGTTTTAATTTTATTTTTCAGACCTATTCAAACTAATAACATCTACGTACGCAAATACATATATAATTATGCAATGTATCTTGCATAACATATTAGAAAAATAATAAAATAAGCTAACAGAAGCTGTTATTATTATTTTTTGTTACTTTTACAATGCAGTAGTCACAAACCATAGAAAAAAGAAAAAAAAAAAAAGAAGAGCATCAAATATTATCCAAGGATCAGAAAACATCTACAATTCTAATAAAGAGATTTCCTATATCCTTATAGAAAAAAGTAAAGACGTAAAGAAGAATAACAAAAGAAAAGAAAAAACTTTTATTATTTCGTGAAAGAAGAAGAAAGCAAACTAGATTTTTTTATTAAAATCTAATTTGCTAAAAAAAAATTAAATTCGCTAAATTGCAATTTTTTAATGGATTGGAAACTTGATATAAATGCACATTATATACACAGTTAAATAAATATTAATGCAAAAAATATATAAGTTATATATAAATATATTATGCAGTATAAACACAAAACATATTATTCATTATAAATATACTAAAAGTAATATCCAAAGTGAAGAAAAAAGCAGAAAATAAAAATGAAAAAAGAAACAAATTGTCCATAGGCAGGTTCGATATTATTGTGAAATTGTAACACATTATGTTTGACAAAAAAAAAAACACTCAAAAATTAACTAAATAGAAAATTCCATATAGACGATTAACTGAAGCTGCAAACACCATTAAAGAAAATCGCTGTGTTAAATCCTATAGCCAAAAGTGTTTTGTAAGTTTTTTTTTTTCGAGGTGATATATAGTGTGGTCTTTCAAGTTATGATCTTCTTGCATTCACTATGAAAAAGAAAAAATTTCTGATGTCTAACACCGCATGAATTAATCCATAACATTGTACGTCTATTCATTTAAACATAAAGGATTCTAAACCAAGACTGTATAAATACAGATTTACATTATTTCGAATTATAAATAAAAGAAAAAAAAATATACGTAAAAAATTACAAACTGATGCTTCGTAGTTACAGATTTTATAAAAGCGATAATTTCATTTATGCATATTTTTCTTGATAGTTAAACTTTATAATGAAATCAGATATGTTTTTACTCTGCTAAAAATATTTTGTCTTATTTTCAGAACAACAAACAGAAAAGTTTTGAATCTTAGCAACGTCTCAAGATTTCTGTGATTATTATGCCATTCATGAATATCTTATTTCAAAGGTTTCTTTTCATAGAAACTCAATATAGCAATAAAGCAAAAATTTATCGTGTTTTGTATAACTTGATAGTCAAAAAATGCAGATTTTTATGTTATTTATTATATTTTTAAACATTACGTACACTTAAACAAACAGAGATTATATCACATCAGCAAAATTTTTATGTAAAAATAATTAAAGAAGCGACGAAATTAAAATATATAAATATTTTCCGCAACATTTAGTAGAATATGCAAAGACGTAATTATAAAATATCGTCTAGCATCAGCCGTACATTTTTATAATAATTTTCTTATCTGAAATAGTTACGATATAATTATTTTATAACTTAAACTTTTAATCAGTTTTTGGTCTGATAAAGCATCAGAGCCGTATCTCTACGAGCTGTTATTATCATTCTTACCTCAATTACACATCATAAAAGTGTTTAATCCTTTAGAAGAATTTAAATTACATATTAAAATGCTGGACAAACACGGTTTTAAGAATTTCATTTGCGTGAAGATAACCAAAAATATTCAGTAAATTAAATATTACGTTGTATATAGTCCTCCTAAGGATTTTGCTCTTACAAATTTTAACAGCCCTTTATTGCATATAATTTTTATTTTTGAAGTTTAAAATTTTATTATCTGCATTTTTTATACAAATATAATATTTTTGGATTCTCTAAGTTTACTAGTTTTATACGAAATCACTGCAACAAACAATTAGAAATGTTGCAAAGTGGACGAAGTGATAAGATACAGAATACCTTCAGGATAGAATGATAATCAGGAACTCGTCGTTATAAGAGGAAGATTTACAACCAACGTATTGTACCGATATTGGCATCTGAATGTGAAAATATAGACCATAACAAACAGCCAGTCAAAAAAAATACAATCATTACAGGGAGATATAGAACTCCTTTTCTACTATATTAGGAGTAACCAAACTAGGCAATAACAAACTAATGGATAAAAGAAATACTGTGAGTAGCATTAAACGGGAAATATGGCAAGAATAAAAGGTAACAGATAGACAAAAGAATTACTAAATTGAACCAAGAATTGGAAGGAGATTGTGTAAAGATGACAAGAAAAGATAGAAACATGTGGATCAATTTTGTTTTGGAAAAAATGGAGAATTTTCTCTATACGTGTAACTGAATTTAATGAATTTTTTTTTTTTTATGTTCGGAATTTTCTGGTTATTTTCACCAATAATTCACCTTAAAAGATTTATTTAAATTTGCCTTTTTTTTAAAAAAAAATCATAGACAAGTAAAGAAAAGCATAACGTGAAAATATAATAGGCATAGGAACACGTATACATAAATGCCTTGTATAAACATATTTTAGGAGGGAAAAAACTAAGATATTGAGTGAAAAAAACTCTTAACTGATGATTTGAAAGATTTCAAATTGATATTTGAGGTAATATTATCTAATTAGAAAAAAAAAGTAAAAATTTGCTTTTCAGTGGCGTTGCAAAAAGAATCAGAAAGAAAAAAAAGAAAATGATAATTTAATTTGATGAAATAATCTCAATTAACACAACGAAAAGAAAAAAAAATCTATAAAAAGTTTTGTTCAAACATGAATTGAGAAGTATAAAAAGAAGAAATAAAAGGATTCTGAAAGGAAAAAAAGTATCAATGACAAAAGCAAATGAGATAAACGTGGTGACTTTGAAAATAGAAGATTTAGAAGATGAGATAGATTTTGGAGATATAGATGTGGTAATCAAAGAAATAGCAATTTTTATTAATTCTCAAAGCAAAGGGAACGTTCAGAATTAAACAATTACAGATTAATTTATTTTTTTGGCCAATATTTCATTCTTATATTATTGATATTGCGATTATTCGATATTCGAATAACGTTTCTTTATGTAATACAATAAGAATAATAAATCTGGTATTTCTGGAAAAAAAATTCTTCAAGAAAAGTACAGATTTTATTAAATGATTTGACTTTATTTGAATTAAAATTAAGAATAAAATATTTTAAATTATTAATAAGCATCTGTCTAACAAAGTTGTTGAAGGACAAGAGAGATAAATATTATGGAAACATTTTTGATTTCTACCATTAAATTGTTATATTTTTAAATAATATTCAAAAGCCAAAAAAATTTGTTTAAAAAATAATAAAGTTCGAGGGAAATTTTTTAAAAACATCTGCTGCTTTTTGCAAATAAATTAAGAAGAAAAATTGTTTACATCTAATTTAATTTTTCTGATCCAATTTATATTTTTAAAATTATATAAAAAAAAAAATATATATAATTTCTTTAATATTTTAATAATAAACTTATAGGAAAATATAGGTATTTTTCAATCTTAGTCACTAGATATCCTTCCTGTTATTAAGAAATACCTATACAATAGAGCATAGAATATCAGTTTGGTTGTATCCAGGCTGCAATCTTTTTTCGTGAATACTTAAGAAAACTATTCTGAAAACATGAAGTTCACGTTTATAGTTAGAGTCTGATATAAATTCAGAATGTATTGAATAAAATTTCATTCAAATGTAAAAATTCCCATGGCTTTTTCACTTTAACCTGCTGAATTTTTTATTTTTGTTCTTGTAGCTGTAGCTATTCATTGATCTAGGATTTTCGACGCAATGGGGGAAAAAATAATAAAATAATTCATAAAATTGTACTTCGGCAGTAATTTCTGCATTCGGTATAAACTGTATGTTTTCTTATAATCCGGAATTTTTCTTGCCACTCGAGTAATGGATTTTAAGTATTCTATCTTGGAATTTTTTACCATAATAACTAAACAGGATCGTAAATTCCATGCAGGTAGCTACTGGAAATGTCTTATTACTGAGGCTTCTCATTATCAGCTGAAGAGACATTATTGACTAAGAAAACTCTCATCATCACCTAAAGAAACATTAGACGGCATCCATTATGCGATAGAACTCGAATTGTTAATAGAACAAATTGGCAAACAGCTAAAAATAGTTTTTTTTTTTTTTTTTTTTTGGAGCTAATCTTACAAGGCGGGAAAAAAAAAGTTTAAATCCAGCAATTCAAAAGACGTTCCTACTTCGTAATCTTGCGAAATTCCTTCCGTTATTAATTATAAACAAGAAAGAAATAAAAAAAAGAGTTAAATTAATAAATATAGCCGTGATATAAATAAAAATTTTAAACAACCGTCATTTATGTAAAAATATTATTTCTTAGCAACAAACGTCGTTTCTAAATTTTATTCCGCTTGTTCCATAAAATATTCATAGAGAAAATTAAGTTGTTTACTCTTATTTAAAAGTATAAAAATTCAACTATATTTTAAAATCTGTTTTAAATGAATAAAATTCAATGACATTTCTCTTCTTTAAATAACTAACTTTGAATGCTCCAAAATTACGCTATACAATTTCAATCGAGAAGTTTTTGATCTTACGTAAGCAACTCAATAGTGTTTATCAAAACATGCATTATATTCGTAATGGCATTATGCTATTGATGTTAATTAAATTTAAGATTTTTTTCGTAAATATTTAATAATTTTTTTCCTGAAAAAAGTCAATAAAATGTCACAAATTGATTATAAATCGCTTTATTACTTTGGATCTCCAGAAACCAGGAAATACGCAAGTTGATATTAGGAAATGTGCTTTGAGCACATAAATTTATAGAGGCGAATATTCAAAATTTATTTCTGACAGTTAATGAATGGAATATTTATATTCATCTTAAAAAAATGTATAAAATTAAAGATATTTATTGGTATCGAAATATTAAATTATTGACTGAATATTTAAAGGTAGTGGAGAAAATTATTGCATCATTGTTCCATAAGTAGCATATTCAGTTATCTAACCGACCGTATGTGGATATATTGCAGTACCTGCGGTGTCCAACAATAGCGAGCAATGCAGACGACATGAAAATATTTAATGCATCACTTAATATATCACAATTAGATATTGTTAGTTGTTGTTTGTAGTATTTTTGGCACATCAGCAACATGGGCTATAGTGTGCCAGGAAGTGGTAAATATAGATTGTCAGACCTAGCTATAATAATATCAAGATGAGAATCATATTTTGAAGACTAAGTTGACGTCTGAGAGAAAGATAACTGACAGTATGCATTAGTGAATTATAGTTGTGAGTCAAATGGACTGTTCCTCCAAACAGTATTGTAGCAATTTGAAAAGTGGACTCAAATAAACTAATTTAGACGGTTATGCAGTCAAAAACACAAAGAAATACGTCTCTAGTAATTAGTTTTTACCTAGTTTACGGTTCTGATGCGATAATTCGCGTGTATATCTAAATCCTCACGAAACTTATAGAATGATGCAATAATTTTTCCCATTATTGCAAAAATTTTTCATAGATTATTAACAAAAATTCTGTATTAAATGCAGAAACCTCGCACGAATCGTATATAAGCCGATCGCGTATTTCTAGTTTGAAAATGTCCAAAATTTATCGACTTATATTCGAGAAGAAATATATCAAATATGCGATTTTTTTTTTACATTTTATTTTTAAATAAGAATACGCATCAAATTTGTTTTATTATATTCCCGGAATCTTTGTATTTAAACTCAAAATTCTGTTCGTTTTTTTCAATCAGAGGTTTTTGGCTTCGAAGTTATTTTTGAAGACTCAGAATGCTTGATGAGTTTTGAAGCCCAGCTGTCCAAACAAAATTTCTATTTTCCACTAAGTTAACTCGGTATACCAATTTTGAATACTAACATTTTTTTTTTAGATGAACAGACACCTTTCTAAACATTTCTTTTAATTCAGTTTCTTTTTGTTTTTTAATGTCGCGTGTCCTTAAATGACACTCAACCGAAAT
Source organism: Androctonus mauritanicus (assembly GCA_011317285.2). Taxonomy (NCBI): domain Eukaryota; kingdom Metazoa; phylum Arthropoda; class Arachnida; order Scorpiones; family Buthidae; genus Androctonus; species Androctonus mauritanicus. Next base: position 24,601 of record WUQG02266509.1, on the reverse strand, counting down.
TTATCATTTTTGAAATGGTGCGTTTTAATATGCTAATTGGTATTTTATTGATCTTTACAGCTTCTTAACAAATTTTATCGGCATTACTGGCCAAAATAAATTTAAACATGGCCTAATTTCGAAATGAATTAATTCAATAAAAAGAAAAAAAAAAAAAAAGCTTCAATTCAGCTCGCATCAGTTAAAAATTATTCTTTAATCGCATTTCTCTCTTTAATAGTTGAAAGAAAATAACATTCAAAAATTTGAATTGCATTCGTGTTAATCTCCATTTATTTTTCCGGATATTCGACTTATTGTTTTACTTTAAAGACATTAAAGAGATAGCGCACATAATTTTGTTTTTCTTCTTCTCCTTTGCAGTGATTAGTTTCCAGTAATAAAAATTTGGAAACGATAGTAAAACATGAACTCGCAATTAATTTTTCTTGTCTGCAGACGTACTTTTTTTTTCCTCTTTAAGAAATAAGAAAGAAAATAAGATTTGTCTGCAGTCCTACACGTTTTTTTTTTTTTTTTTTTTTGCATCCGAAGAAGAACGAGAGCATAACTGTAATGCCCCAAACTTATTTCGATAGGAGCAATAGCACATAATCTACTTAATGCAATAAAAAGTTTCGCTTATGGCACAGTAAATAGAAAAAAAAAAATTAAAATAATCTCGAAAGTTACTGGATAAATATCACATAATGGACTTTGCTGATAATCTTGTTTCGCCCACTCCAACTAAAACGGCTAACTAAGCAAGTTTCGAGATAAATACATTACCAAAAAAAAATAAAATAAAATTATATTCGGTATAAATAACGCTATTATTTTCGGCTTAAAAAAGTTGCTAAAATTAAAATTTATCCGATTTTAAACAGGGTTCAAAATTAATTTTCTCGGATGTTTTTATAAAAAGAAAAACAAAAATTTGTAATGATGGCTGTCGTCGTAAGAAACGAGAAATGGATTCGTAATGAAGAAAATCTTTACTTGTCATGTTTATTTGGATGAGTTTATTTTTCTTTAGAAACGTTTCTGAGGGTGTTACGAATATTAAAAAAAGGGGGGAAGAAAAGGAATTTTGTGTCAAACAGTCGAAAATTTATAATAGATGTATAAGTTTTCGTTTATTTGCTACATCTTTTTTTCCTATCTAAAAAATGTCCACGGATTTTCGAGATTTTACTCGATTCAAAATTCATTTACATATATATAAATTTCCTTAAATTTTTTTTTATCATCACTTTAAATCGAAATTCATTAAGAATACAAGGAAAATTCATAGAATTTTATAAATTACTAAAGTATTTTATCTAGTATACCATACTTTAACAATCAAAATATTTACTTATAATCAACTAACGTGCATTAGAAAAATAAATGCTGGCATTAAAGAAATCTTTAAAAAAAAAAAAAAAATACCGTATTTACTCAAGAGTAAATGTCAAAGGTTTGCGATAAATACATATATATAATTGGAATATTTATATCAAAGTATTTATAAGGAAATAAAATGTCGTAAATATAAGGAAGACCTTTAAAGAAATTGAAAAAATTTATTTTCCATTAGTGAGTTTTGAATCGGATTGATGAAAGATTACTAAAAATACCGATCAGATTTTTGTCTAACAAAAAAAAAAAAAAATTAAATATATAAAATATATATTTATATATATTGAGCAAACTTCGGATGTTTCCTTAAAACACTAGCAAAGAAAAATAAAAATAAAAAAAATAAATTTTTTTTTATCCACAATGGAAAATATATATTTTTTCTAATACAAAAAAATGTTTATTTTTCACAATTCGGTCTTGTATATATAAAAATATATTGAAACATATTTCGTAGACTATAATATTTTATATATAACAAATTTTTTTTTTCATCTATATAGATGAATTAAAAAATTTCTTTATGACCATTATAAAGTATAATAAAGAGAAATACATATTTTTTTTTATGAAACTACTCTTATTCGGATTTATTTCTCTCGCTTCTTCCAATATTGCTTCAGAAGAATAGCTTCAAAAAATAAAAAAGCTAAAAAACTTTTTCTTGCATCATAGCTCTTTCGATTGTAATATCATGTCAACCATGTCACAAAGAAAATAAAATCCCGAACATGTGTAAAGCCGCACAAAGCATTAAGAAAAACATAAAAAAAAAAACAATGAAAAATAACTTTTAATAAAGTCGGTCGAGTAGAAAAATATAAATATTAATAATAATAAAACTTGATTTTAGTCTATTTTTCGAAATTTTTTTTTTTCTCGTATTTTATTATTAAAATGCCAATAACGAATTCTATATTGTGGATGCTGTTACGTCACGCATTACTGTTACGTAACAACGATGCATTTATACATTATTGTATTATTGAATGCATTATGTATTATTGTTACGTAACAATAATGCATGACGTAAAACAAATTTTAGAAAAATTATCACGAAACAAAACGAACAAAAAAAAATTGAAAAATTGTTTTTACGTTTAGATAAAATAGATCTGTACAAGATTCGATTTTGTTTTTTAAAGCTTACAAAATATTTTTATCGATATAAATGGAGATCTGCCGTTCTTATATAATGCTGATTGCTTATAAGTACGAGCAATCATCAAAAATGAAAAATAGCAAGAGAAGCAATAGCGATAGATCAGTATCATTGGTACTGGCTTTTAAATGTAAACTGCTGTTAATAATTAAGATGAGCCGTACGTCATTCCGCCTTAGGAACTCAAAATTAATGAATTTTTTGATAGAATTTATATTTACGAGACAGCTCGGATGTTATTCGGTGATGTCGATATTAAGTCATCGTGTCACCATGACACATTGTCCTTTCCAAGTATAAATGATGTAACACCGAAGGAAAAGATAGTAAATGAAAAATTAAGTGACATTGCCGATGATGACGCAAAAAAAAAAAAAGAATTTTACTTAATTTCTAGCCTTTAGAGCGGAACGAAGTATTGGATGAATGAATTATTGAACGGAGATAAAATTAGAGCTAAACGAAAGCTATAAAATGTTATTTATCGCATACAATAATTATCGCGTTGGTCCATCATCATTATCTTCTCGTCACAGTAGAATTTATAATTCAAGAATGAGTTACATCAATCGTAAGAGCGAGACTACAGAGAAAGAAAAGAAGGAAAAAAAAAAAAAAAAAAAGATCGAAGTAACAGTAAAGATCGTTAAGAAAAAAAAACTTAAACGCGAAAAGAATTGGAAAAGACTTTCTATTATCTCTTCACGTCCCCAAAATAGAACCAAGAAAATTCGATCTTCTGCTAAGAATTTTAGACATTGCTATTCTAACTGGTGATCTATCGCTCCGATACCATCAAAACACTTGATAAATATTTTAATTTTGACTTTTGAAACATTAGTTCGTCCGATACAAAAATACGAAGCATTTTCTTGAGAGAGATCCATCCCTCTTCTGTTTAATTGCAATTTTATTCTATTTTTAAATCAAAGTTATATTTAAAACAATACAGAAAAAAATTGAAAAAATAATAATAATAATAATAATAATAATTCCTGAGAATTTCGAATGAATTATGAATTTGATATTTATTTTTGTAATTTTTTTTTTCTACGAAAAATATTTGCATACGAAACGTTTCTCGAGTGTCTCGTTATTTTCATTTATAACAAAATTAAAAACTTGGGTATAATTGTTTTAATATTTTTAGTAGATTAAAAAAAAATCTTATTATTCATTAAAAAAAAAAAAAATATTATTATTATTTTAAACATAAAAATATATATATATATAAATTTATGCCCGTTATAAGTTCGTGATTTTCTTTAATTATGCACATTTTTTTCTTTTCTTTTATTATTATTATTTTTTAATTATACGTACAAAATTATTATTAATCTAAGTAAAATTTAAGAATTCAGTTTAAAATTAGTGAAATTTTATAAAATTATTTAACGCATTTACTATTATCATCTTAATAATCGGATAATTATTCGATGTCATATTACTGACTTAAAAAAATGTTTAGATTTTTATCCTTATTGGTTTAATCTTGACGGATTGTTACGTAACAATAATGTATGACATAACAACATCCACGATATATAATTCATTATCGATATCTTGATAATTAAATAATTAATCGATATCATATTATTGAATAAACAAGTGTTGGTTTTCGTTTCTATTGGTTTAACCTTGACGGATTATTACGTAACAATAACGCATGACGTAACAGCATTCACGCTAACATCATAGAATTCATTATTGGCATCTTAACAATTAAATAATTAATCGATATCATACTATTGTCTAAGCAGTATTATTGTTTATAATTTGTCGTTTTTATTGGTTTAATTTTGAAGGATTGTTACGTGACAATAGCTAATGACGTAACAATATCCACAACATAGAATGAAAAACAGAATTTGTTGCTTTCATAATTTGGAGATTTTCAATTCATGAAAACGGATTAAATTATATTAATTTATCGATAATTACGGTAATTACGTTTAATCAAAATTTTCGAATTGAAAAATCGATAAACGGGAAAAAAAAATTGCAAACAGAATTTATAATATAGCAACAGTTGAAACAAACTGATTCACAATTTTCTGTTTGTCTTCAACTTTTCTTATTAAATGCAAACACAAATTTTTGTTTTTATAACCAATTTAATTAATTCTCACGCAACATGTTGCAATGAATTTAACTGTGTACAAGCCACAAATTAATATTTAATGACCAAAATGAAGCAAACCTTGTTTAATATTAATCTTGAATTCCATTAGGAAGTAAAGGAAACATGAATAATTATTTTCTCCACTATAAGTTAAGAGTTTTCGAATAAAGTCGAGTATTAAGAAGAGAATAAAAGTACCAATATAAATGATACATTATTGTTTTACCTCTACACTGTTCTGAAGATAGGCTAAAAGTATTCCGGAAGATTAGTAATTCTAGAAGGAGATAAACTTATAGCCCTTTAATTTTGTTAGCGATTTAACTTCTATATACAGTAACCTGGTCTTGTAACCAAAAACTTGGTTACCTGATTTATTTTGTCAAGAATATCTCGCTGTCAAGTTTCCAATCGGTATCGATTTTTTTTTTTTTTTTTTTTAACAACGTTTACGGTTTTATTTATTTATTTTTTTAATTTTAGTAAAAATTAATCCTATAAGGTTTTAAAATATAAACATGTATAATTCATGAATTTTAAATATTTTAAAAATTATTATTTCAAACGTATGATTTCGTTTTAAATGTTTTCTTTTAATATGACAGAAATATCAAATAATTAATTATTCATGTTAAAATTTGTTATGTAAAAATTTCAATAAATATTTAATGAGTTTGTAATTATTAAATTGAGAATTATTATTTGAATGCATTCTTCTTAGAGGATAAAAAAAGTAATTAAAGTGATGCGGATCAAATGCCAAAAATCTACTCCATGTAGAGAAAGAGAATGACATAAATAGAAAGAAAATATCATTGCATTACGTAGCTTATAAGATGTCAAATATACAAGTTATATTGAAATATTGCTCACTGTCTACAATTTACTGGAACATATGAACTGGTTTTTATTTTTCGATTGTTGCTCGCAGCATTTCTTGTAGGATATTCGCCATATGCTTTTTGTACTATTTCTGTAGACAGAATGTGAAATTTTCCTTTGATATATTCTACTTTTTATATATAAAAATTCAAATTCTTAGATATAAATTGCTTAATAAAAAGTAAAGGAAATTGTATAGAATGATGAATTTTATGATAAACGTATCGAGAAAAAAAAAAAAAAAACTGATCTTTTATGAAGTTGCTTATTTCACAACTGTTCCCATTAAGTGAGACTTTGGACAAAGTTGTTAATTCGTTAATAAAATTCATTATTAATCAGCATTATAGTAATAAATGAAAATTTTAATGATTTTTTTTTTCTATGCAGGGTGTAACTTTCTCAACATCCAATAAAAAGTACAATAAAACGCTCGCTAATCCGAATTAACTGGAGAGAAGTCATCCAGATTATCGAAATCCAGAAAAGATAAAAAAACTTAGAATACAGATAAACTGAAAAAATTTATAATATAGATAGTTCTGATAAAAATGAATAAAATATCACTGTAGAACCTTTATTTATAAATTATATAAAATATAACACATTTATTCATTGAGAGAAGACTCAGAAGCTGAAAATAATCTCTTCTAAGATGAATTTTTAAAATTTTTCATATAGTATTTCGAACTGGATTATCACATCCAGATTAACTATAACCGAATTAGCTAATGTTTACTGTATCCACACAATTACCCAGTTCACATTCCAACTGTTCTATATATGTACTATTTAACGAAATGAACTGCCAGATATTAACTTAACTTTTGTATAAATACAGTTATACAAAAATTATTTCCTTTTGTACTATTGTAATAATAAAACGACGTTTTTTATTGTAATATAACTATAATAACATCAACATTTTCTACAGTTATGATTTAAAATTAGATCTAAAACTAAGTAGGTAACTGATATACATGTGAAGATTCAGCGTACATTCTGATGGGATTCTTTCCTCAGAGCGATATCAAACCCCATGATTGCGCTTTATAAAATCAAGAGAAGTTAATTAGTTCAGATTATTAGACTGTAAATAGACAAAACACATCTTTATCATCAAATTTAATCATTTTTTCTCGGTCCATTATAGAGCGCTTCATGGAGTCGATTCGTTCTAAGAGAAGAATTTCATTAATAATATACAATCTTATGATTATTCAATTGCAATGTTATCCAGTTACATAGTTCCATACACTTTTACTTCTTTAATATAATAATTTTTAAAATAATTTTTGTTTTCATTATTCGTTTTATATGATCAACTTAACTGTGAGTTATGTTGCATATCAAGCGTATGCAAGTTTTCAAAACGCAGTAACTGTTAAATATTTAAGTTACATTCACATTTAAAGTGAAATGTACACAAGTGTACACATAAAATTAATATTTAAATGCAAATTTACATCTAAAAACTGAAAAAAATGTTGAGAAAAATATCCATAAATTTTTTTCTAGAATTCACTCAGTCTTCATTTAAAACTATATATATTTTTTCTAATAATCAAAAGTGATTTAAAAAAAAAATCAAAAGATTTCATGCGAGAGTTTTTATGTAACAAATAAAGAGATTTTAAAGATTTTTTAAGAAGTTCGACATCTTTTAGTTTTTAATATTACTTCGCTTAAAAATTCATTAAAAAATTTAATATTCCAATATTAAATTTTTTTAATGAATTTTTAAGCGAAGAAGGATGCTTGCGAAGAATTTTTAATATTTTCCAAAACTTTAAAAATTCTTCGAGATGAAATAACTCATAACAGAATTTAAAATTCCGAATGGAAAACGCATGGACACAAAAAAGAAGAAGAAGAAGAAAAAAAAAATAGTTCGAATATATGATTTACTCCACGTATTATTATGATATCTAAATTTTCATTTGCCACTTCATAAAAAAAAATAATTCTGAAGTTATTCGAAATATTTTCTATTGATTTAATTTCTTTTTTTTTCCTCACATAATATTGCACAAAAGTCAATCAAACTTCTGTTATGGATAAAAAAAAATAACTTAAAAAAAATCTTTCAAACAATAATCTTTTTATAGAAAAAATTCAAAAGAAGTTATGAAGAAAAATGAATTAAAACTTTTTTTTTCGTTCTAGAGATATTTTTTCCTTTCAGAAATCTATAAAATATTTTTTCTAGATTTCTGAAATGGAAAAATATCTCTAGAATGAAAAAGATCATTTTTTTCGATTTTAAACAACTGCCATTGGAGAAAACAATAAGTTATTTTATAATGTTCGTATGTAAAATTTCTTTTATAGTTTTAAGAATAAACGTTGCGTTAATTAAAATTTATTACCCGCATAGACCGTATAAATCAATAAACCCGTATTAATTAATGATCAACAAGTATATAATTATCGTGACAAAAATGGCACACATAATTCAATCCTGTAACCACTAGCTAAGGATATAAATCGTATAATCATATACCAGCATTTTTTTTTTCTCCTCTTTTTCACGAAGGTTCAGAAAAATGTAATCATCCGATTAATAAGGTAAAAAACAAGTAAGAAAATAATGTTTATCGATGAAAAATAAAAATCTCTTTTATCTAGAATAATTTATCACTGTTTGTCATCGTCAGGCAAATTTGATTGCTGTAGAATCCGAGCGGCGTTAAAAGTTAAATCTTTATTTTAATTTTAAATCATGCTAAATTCTAACAGGAATAAAATGTGTATAATGCGTGACAGCTTGCAATACTGTTATGATAATAACGATGCCAATAAACGTGCCATCAGTTATCATTCACGTTATAAACTGCAATTTTATTGCTTAAGTAAAATATGCGTCTTATTGATGATCACTATCAACTTTAATGTATGGTTCATCTCGTTAGCGTATCTTAGCGTGAGCGATAGATCATCAGTGACACCATTACACGTTTTGTGCGCATATATATATATATATATTCATACATATTTATAGAAGAAGAAGTTTAACCAGAGAATTGGTAAAATTGTTAAATTCCGATTCTTATTAAATTTTTGTAAAACTCTCATGCTTAATGAAGTTTAGTGTGAGTTTTATAAAAATGTATAAAATGGGCATCGAATTTTATAAAAATAAAAAAATACAAAAAAAAATATAAAAATTAAGCATGGATTTTACGAAAAATACTAAAAAGTTACAAAAATTAAGTACGAATTTTACAAAAATGAGGATTGAGTTTTTATAAAAAATACATAATATACATAATGTAAGCATGAGTTTTAGAAAAACGAGCATTGATTTTTTATAAAAAAAAAAAAAAATACAAAAAATATATAAATTAAGCATAGGTTTTACAAAAATGAACATTGAGTTTTATAAAATATATAAAAAAAATTATGAAAATTAAGCATGGGTTTTACGAAAAATACAAAAAAGTTACAAAATTTAAGTACGAATTTTACAAAAATGAGCATTGAGTTTTTATAAAAACACAAAATATTATAAAAATTAAGCACGAATTTTACAAAAATTTATAATATTCACACTTAATGAAATCTGACATATTCAAAGATTATTTCAATCATCTTTAATGATATTACGAGTATTTTAACATGGATAAAAAGAGCGTTTCGTTAATTAAAATATTGCTTTCTGTGACTTTACGCTTCCGTAATCAATGTAATTAGACCAAAGCAGAACATTTAGCCTTCAGTTAAATCCTGTATGTTCAAGAGCGCTGTCGGATTGATTAGCATAACATCATAGACTACTTTCATTAAGGCAGCCATTGCTTCTGGTAAACAACGTAAGCGTCATTTTCTGACAAATCGATCTGACTCGATGGTTTAGCATTAGACTAACAGTTTGCATTATTACGTTTGCCAAAATTTTAAGTGAGCCATTCTGACTTTTAAATAAAAAAAAATATATATATATATAGATAGATATATAGCTGAAAATATTGTAACAGAATTGAATTTTATTCTTTTTGATATAAAACATGTAAGTTCTTTTTCTCCCTGTCCTAAAATAAGAAAGACAGACGGCAGTGTGTGTGGGAATCATCCAGATTGAATGCAAGTTAAAAGCAGTGATTCGCATTACCCCAGTAAAAAAATAAAATAAAAAAACGTTCAAACTGTATTCTGATTGCAAGAAAACCGTAAAAGAATTTTATAGATATCTCAAATCGTATATAGTTTACCAAAATATTACATAATATAAATGTATAAAGTTCGCATATTTATCTACACGTAAATCGATTTTTATTTTTTCGCTTTATCGAAAAATAGAGAGAAACCTGTCAAGTCATGTTCGATTTTTATTTTATTTTTTACTCTAGATTTCAATCTTAAAAAAAAAAAAAGTTCGGTGACGAAAATACCGATAAACATTTAGCTTTTTTTTTCCTAACGTGTATAGACTTAACGTGTATAGACTTAACATGTTACAAGTATTGTGTTGGTATAGAAAAAAATTAAAAATATTCAAACTTTTCTACAGATTTATATACCGGAAATTAAAAGATTTTGTTTAGGTCTCTTGACGACAATAGGATCGTGACGTTTGGTCGTTACTGTAGCAATTCACGTACAGACAATTCCTACTAAATTCCTGGCATGCTGCCTACAAACACAAAGCTCTTTTTCTTATTACGGGTTCTCTACATCCTAATTTTCTTCTTTATTGCATTTACCAATTTAGTTTTGGCGAGAGAAATTAATTATATATATATAAGTATGTTTTATATATCGTAGGTGCCGACTATTTGTTACTAAACGAACGTTTTTACTGTCGCCACATCACATGCGATTAATAATAATAATAAATTAAATCTTGACAAAGTTTTAAAAAGTTCTAGTAAAAGTTTCGTCAAGAAAATACCAACTTTCTTCACAAAATAATGTTTTCATGCGGATTTTTTAAGAGCAAGTTTCAAAAAATCACCAGAAATATTTTAAGTTGTGATCATCAGTAATCAAGAAAAGTTTTTTTATAACTGTATATATAATTTTAATCAGCTTCATTGATTTTGCGAGATATATTAAGCAATTATCTTGTGATGGATCTTGCCCTATTTTATGTGGAAATAATAATTACAGTCGTTACTTTATGATGGTAACATGCTTAAAGATTGTTTAACGTTCTTGAGCATTTTGCAAGGTAATATAACAGTATTAAATTTATTATGAGATTAAATGTTTTATTTTGATGCCGTATAATCTAAATAAATCACGTCGTGAGAATACAATGCTTGAATAATTAATTCTGAACCTTTTAAGACAACTTTATTGTTTAATTCTGTGTTGTTTGACGGGGATGAGCTTCGTTTCTGTTATCGCCGGATTCTAATCTTTCATGTATAATAGATTAAATATTATGTTCAGATTTGTGTAAACAGAGCTTTATAGAACAGTATCCGAAATGATTTTTAGTAGTCAGGTTAAAGTTTTATAAGTTATTGGCGGAGTTTTATATATAAAACCCATTGGAGATCAGCATAAATCAATACGGTATTGCTTTCTTTTTTTTTGTTAACCCGTTGATAAATCCACTTTCAATTTTCTAGATCCTTGCATATACAGTATAAATATATATATATAGTATATGATTTTATTTTTGGCATGTTTGTATAGAAAAAATATTTAGCGGGTTGTAGTTTGATATTTTCTTAACGATACAAATCCTGCGAGGAAAGGAGACGTGTCTTGATTCTATCGAAGAAATTTTTTTTATTTTCTATAATAAAATAGATAGAAAAACAAGAACTTGGGAATACACTAGAGTATTTTTTTTTTTTTAAATTCGGCATTTTTCGTTTTTATGTCTCGAAGAAATTAATAAAAAAAATTATGTTTATACATTACAAAACATTAATAATTGTATAGCATGTATAATAAATGCAAATCGATGAAATTAACTTTTAAAAGATAATGGAAACTATATATATTTTTTCCTATTTTTATATATTTTTAAAAATTTATGCTTTCTTCAATTTTTAATCGTTAAATATTTTAATAACTAAAAGAAAAGAATATATTCATTTTTATGATTTAAGTACGTTAGCATGTAATATTTTGTCATTTTAAATACAAACCGGAAAGAAATAAATTCAGAAAAATACAGTTAAAATTTTTTACCGATAGTAAGTGATGTTATAGCCGTCCTTTTTTATAGGAAAATACCTTTCGAATGAATATAACATCTCTCAGATATAACAGTTTTAAAGATATAAAATTTTTTATATCGAACGGTCGCCATCTTGTAACTAGATGCGTGGAAACTTCAAAATTAGTATTTACTAGACATTATCCGCTCATATAAATGAACGGAAATCTTGTGACTTAATCTTATAACCTTGGAGTGTCATTAGAAAAACTGCGAACACGTACGCGGAATTATTAGATGACAGCCATTATTAAGTCGCAACGCCACCTATGAATTTTGTCTTTTTAGAGGAAATACAATTTTAATTTAATTTTTATTCTTTGATTTTTAAATTATCAATAACAACAAAAAATTTTGGCTGTCGCAGAAATCCAAGGATTAGATCTTTCTAATAATACCATACTTATAGGAATCGATATAGTGATTCGACTACAAAAGGAGCATCCAGCCAGCCAGCCACGTTTCCCTATTAATATACTGTATATGATATAATTTGAGCAAAAACAACAACAATATTTTAAACTTTGAATGTTATGCTTTGTTTCGTTCGCTACATTTTGCAAATTGTTTTGCTCTGAGATATTTTGTAAATGGAGCGGCAAACATATACATGAAAACGACGATTACTATAATCCATTGCTAATCCATACCTAAAATATTCAAATGATTATTACCATTCGCATGTAAAACATTTTGAAATATTACTGTTTTAATATTTCGAATGTCCGCCATTTTGTAACAAGACTACGTAGGATGTCTAAAATATTAATATACTTAAAGAACGGATAATAAACAATGATCCTATAAAATTTAAACATTCTACGATATTTAACTATCAGGATGACTTGTAGATATGCAGAGTAAATACACAACAGTAAAATTTCCATAAATTTTAAGTCTATATATAAATTTTTGTGATTAAAAAGAGTCAAAGAAGTACTCTAAAGCTATGGATCTTGTCTATGAAGTGGCTAACCTTACAACTACTTTATAAGTCCTGTATTTCTCAATATAGTCTATACTGTTTATTAAGATAAATTCTCATGAATATCCTTTAAAATTTTAGAATATACCATTTCGAAAATCGCTATTCTATTCTCCGTAATAAAATTCGGAATACTACTTTCGTATATTTTTGTAATAGTCATATTTTTTCAAGGAGATGGAAATAAAATTTCTTACAGAAACAAATTTTACAAAATATTCTTCCATAAAGCAAAAATGCATCACAGTATATTGAATGCACAAACATATTTTATATTAAAATAATAAAAAAAACAAGGATTTTTTTTTTACAAAACATCGAATTATTATTATTATTATTATTATTATTATTATTATTAAGAAAATATAAAATAACATCAATAAAAATTGATCTACTTCAAGAATAATGACATTCATGAAGAAAATTCGAAGAATAAAAGCGGAATTACATAAAAATATTGGATTATTATACGAAGATCCTCTTTTTAATTAAGTCGATTCTTTATTTAATATAACGTTTCCTCTTCGTTTTGTATTTGCTTGTATCAGCCAATTTTCTAAAATTAAATATTTTGAAAATAAAAATAAAAATTTCACTACTATTTCCTTATTTTTCAATCTGTTCTTTCTCATTTTTTTTACATCGAAAATTCGAAAAATATTCTAAAAATGTATAGGTTAATAGTAAGAAAAATTATATAATATATGAATTAATTAACATTAAATCATGTTAAGGAATAAAAGCATAAATTTGATTTTCTTCATAATGCATGATTGTAAAATTAACTTAACCTTTTATTGTAGATGTAGAATAAAAATTTAATCTAAAAAACAGAAACATCACAATGACCTGAAGCACTAAAAATTTGCTATTTTTAGGAAAACAACTTATCCTTTTGTGCTACTGCTTTACAATACAGAAACAAACATTCGATATAAATTTATAAAATATATATATATATATATATAGATATTTTTTATAGATGCTGCATTTATTTATGAAATGCTATGCGACGTAAATGCTAAAAATTATAAAATGGAAAAAATATAATTCTTATCAGTTTACAAAAGCTCTTGAGCGAAATTTTGCGGTCTTGAATCTCATCTACATAACTCTTCTAAAATTTATGAATCTACTTGATAAAACTAGAAAATTCTAGGTATCTTTCATCACAAGATCATAAATGACAACAGATATCAAAATCAGAATAAAATATTGCTTACAAACACAAAAAATATGGTCTGTTATTTATTTTTCATAATGGAATTTTCTTTTATTTTTTTTCTTCATACTGTAATAACGGCTACAGATAATAAAACAAAATGGAATAATGTTTAAACAATGAGGGAAAAACTGAATTAAATAATGTATAAATTTAGAACTCTAGTGCGTTACATAGCCAGCAAGACGTGATGCAAAAGCTACTTAAATTGCAGATTATTATTAATTAAAAATCCATGATTTAATCATCTTCAGAATCCGATTAAAATATCGGAATTCCTACAACGTGAAAGAGGGAAAATTTAGCAATTTATAAACGCAAGAAGCTGAAAAGCGTATAAAAAAAAAAAAATGTTTGCATAATCGAAAATATATCAGGGATGTTATGTACTGGTTTTATTTTATTTTATTTTTTTCCTAGCTTCTCTTCTTCCAAGGAGTTGCATTTTCGATATTTCTCCTAAATGGTCAAAGATTTTGCCTTAGTACTGAAGCATAAATTTAGTACTGGATAAGATTCTCGTCACGCTAAGATGAGGTTTATCTTTTTAGAAACCCTAGTCTCGTTTGATGGCCGCCAGCAAGTTTGCTTTAGATGCTGGCGATTTTCCGAAACCAGCAATGAAACGTGTGGATGAGCTATTGAAGAGTATGTGAAGTATCCTAGATAGGCACACCAAGAGGAAGAAATAAAAAAAAAATAATAATAATAATAAAAATAGGAGATATTTGGAGAATTTAATTTATTTCCAATGATTCTCTATGTTAGCAGTAACGAAAAGCGAAATTAAAAGAAATTCTTCCGTATGTAAAGGTGAAAACTTTTATAATTTTTTTTTTTTTGATACTTTTTAATTTATAAATTACAGAATAGTAATTATAGTTGATTTTATTAGACTGGATTTGATAAATACAGAGATAAAATAGCATCATTAGAGTTGAGTAAAAGACGAAAAAAAAACAAAAGATTGTTATGATAAGAACAACTGTACCAAATGTTCAATAATAGACAGTTGCAATCACTTGATATATCAACAAACTACCTGTACACTCAAATTAAAGCTGTTTTTAATGCTTTGAGAATTGCATAAGATTGAAAGGCATATAATTCTTTCAGAGAGTTTTATTTTTTATTTTTTAATAAAGTATTTAAGTCATTATTTTATAATTTTTTTTATATGTAAATAGTGATAACTTTCATGCATGTTTTCACATGAACTGTATAAAAAATATATTAGAAATTTATAAAATATAATTTCTGCAACTTAAATTTTAATTATTTAAGAATACATCAGTCATAACTGATGTAAAATTTGATGCAAAATTATGTTTATAATCTAATAAACCCCTCGGTGATTGTTTATTTTTACAAGAATTTAAAATATCATATCTGTCAGGTTGATTATCGTTATATTTTTAATGTTTTCTACAATTTCGCAAAAAATTTTTATGCATTATTTGCACTAAATACATAAATTATTATATCATCAAATGATGATAAACACAAAATAACATATTTAAAAATTTAAACAAATACAAAATTCCTTTAAAAATGATGTAAAGTTCATTAGAATATAGGCTACGTGATATTAGTCGCATTAGATCGAAGAAAAAAAGGTATTTTTAAAGTTTTAATTATAAATTTAAAAAATATAAACAGAAATTATCAAAATAATATTCGACAGCATTGTCATCAGTTAGAGATAGAAGAAATAAATCTTCAAAATGAAGAATTGTACCCGTTTAACCAGTAAATCAGATAATCGTTCGGATTGATAAATCGATTTTAGCGATAAAGCGTGGCAACGATTATGTTTTCGGCACATAGAGAATTATTAGAAGAGATATTAAAAGCAACAGTTTCACCACCATTCCCATACAAAAATCTATTATTGAACAGTTAAATATGAATAAATGAATTTTTAAACGAAACACGAAGACATTTCCATTATCGCCGTCTTTGAACGAATATTACAAAAATATATTCTGTGAATGCAAATAAGTAAAAAAAAAAAATTCTTCACGCTCCTTTCTTAGCAAGTCGTGCTTCAAATCTAAAAATAGTTTTGTAAATGCTTACTGTAAATTTAAATAAAAAAAAAAAAAAATTGATCTTTCAATTTTAGAATATCTTAAAACTGGGAAGAAAAAATATCAGACAGAAAACTAAACGTGAATAAGAATGAATTATTTAGATTTTTTTTTGTTTTTTACGCAGAAAAATATGTAATACAAAATTTTTCTTGTTTAATTATCATTTAACTAACCTTCTGTTAAAAAATAAAGAGCGCCAAATGAGTATAATAGCAATAAAATAATAATTGCTACAGTTGGATAAATTTTTATTATTTTAATAATTAAAATAAATGCTAAAAAAAAAGAAATAATCAAATATATTTCAATTATCTAAATAAATGGGAAAAAACATGCTAATTTTTTTTAATAAAGAATATTTTTTAGTCATATTTGAAAAAGTGAGTCGGAACTGAGCTGGAAGGATTGATAAAGATAAAAAAAAAAACATCTAATTGCAGTCGCAATTATCATTATATCCATACGACTGGCAAGCAACAAACTAATAGAAGATGCTGAAGAAATGGCTAGAAGAAAATTCTCTCCTTCGTAACGACAACCAAGAGGTTTTTTGTTATAAACCTAGCGCTCTATGCTCTAATGACCAAGAAAATATTTTCATCATTAATACGAAGTTAATAGCTTCGGTAATCACTTGGTTCGTTGGCATAATGCTGAATATGTTGGAATAGCCTCGGGAGTGATGACTATGCTAATCCCAAACCTGAAGTAATATCCTGTTTTGATCCCTGATCGTGATAGATGAATATTGTAAATTTTTCACTACGCCATATTTCCTCCTGATTTTATTTTTTTATTTTTTTTCCTTATCTTAATTATGTTGTTGAACTCATTTCCTCTTATGTTTTAATAATACCGAAGTAACTTAATCACGAAGACGTAAAAAAATAAATTGATTTATTTTTTTATTTTTTTACTTAAATATATCCATAATTTTTCTTTAATTTACGCGAATATATAAACAAAAAAATGAAGCAGATCTAAAGAAAGTTTGAGAAAAGTTGGTTTCTGACTGATCACTGCAGGGACTGTTTGACATAACGACCGAAAACATTTTATAAATAACAAACCATTTTCCATCTAAAATATTGCAAAGAAAACCAGCAAAACAAGACTGTTATATCCTATCTAGTGTCGGATTTTTTTAGTTATTAAATTCATAAATTTAATAAACAACTTTTTGAAAGTAGAAATAACCTTCTTATAGTTCATTTTCGCCGTTTTGGATGGTTTCAGTTAAAAAATATATATTCTATATATATAAAGAAAATATCGTTACTGTCTTCAAAAACAAGATTTACAAAGTTAAAAAGGTTTATAATTCTAAACTACTTAAAACTTTATAACTTACAGATTTTTTTTTTTTTTGGTTATTAAATTTTATAATTCTAGTGACGATAAATAAATTAAATAAAAGATTGTTTAAAATGGCAGGTAAAATAAATAATTGCAAGATAGGAGTTTTGTTCATCAGTTCATCAAAGATCAACTTATTGATAAACATGTTCTAGCATGTTTATTATTTATAATTTTGCCCATTTCCGTAGTAAAATATATATATATACATATATAAAAGAAATTGCGAGATGTTAACTGGCAAAAAAAAAAAAAAACATCGTGTTTTCTTAAGCGAAGCAGAAATTTTATGCAGAAGAAAAGAATGAAAAATGAGACAAATTGTTAGAATCTACCACGATTTGTGTGATGTTGTTTAGATAGCAATGTTCTGAATTCATTGCTATTGCTTGCTAAACAATGAATTTAAACCGAGAATGCCAAAAGGTGCTAACGTTTATGAATTGCTACTGATCAATTTCTAGATAAGCCTCCGATTTTCCAACGAGGATAAGTGCCACACATCAAAAAATAGTAAGTAGATTTCTGGCACTTATGCCAGAAATCTAGATTAATTTTTGCTATATTTCCGACGTAACTGCCACATATCAAAAACTGTAAAGTAGGATTTTTTTTCTTCTTCTTATTTTGCCTATTATCTTTCGAATTTTTTTTTTTTTTTTATCATTATGTATACGTGAAGTGCGTAACTAATCAATAATACCGAATATCAAAATATGCTTGAACGCACGTAGTCACATTCAATAAATAAGGATTAATATTTTCTATTAAGCGAGAGCTTAGCAATAAAATAAATAACATAAAAAATAGAGACGTAAAAATTTAGATTTATTAATATAATTCGAAACTTTATTGAATCAGTTCCAAGTAAAACAGAGATTTCTTTATAAATTTTGTTGAGCCGGTTCCAAGTAAATTATGAAAATTCGAAAAATAAGAAATGTTAATTATAAATATTATTACTGTATCCATAACAACCATCTGTTATATTCAGAATTATGTAGATTTATTTAAAAAATTATTATTATTATTAAACATATTTTCATATATAGGCTTACTAATTAAAAATCAATATATATAAGTTTCTCTCCTTAATTATTTAATTATAATCGGAAGTCCCTCCTTCTAAAAAATAAATTACAGGAATATTCCGGATTTATGTCACCTTAGGTTCCAAACTGATGCCATAACTGGAAAATGCACTTGAGTCGAAGCACTGTTTTTTTTTTCACTTATCAATGCATGCAACACACTGCAATTGTCATGTACATACATAACTGACATGAATGAAGCATTTTTAATTAAAAAAAAATACTGTAAGCCTTATTTTGAACAAGTAAGCGTTTTTTTTTTTTTCAAAAATTTGCTGTCAAAACTCCAAATTAAACACTGAAACTTTGGAGAATGATGGAAATTCAAAATGTACGTAAGTCCGAGGCGCCGTAAGTCGATGAGTCGAAACTCGGGGTATGAATGTAGTTAAAACTGAAGCATTTAATTTCTGATTTTAACGACAAACAGTACTATAAATTTCTATATGAAAGTCTTTCAATATTTATGCATATAATAATATTTAAAGAATATTTAATTGGGAATCGAATCCTGAACTTAATAGTTATAAGCTGGAGTTAACTAGGTTCATGTAAATGTTATTCAAATATTAAGTTTTGAAATTTATTTCATTTCATAAAAGTAATCAGTTGGTAACATTAGATAGTTTTAGATGCGTTCTTGATACCAAAAGCACTTACTATAGACAAATTATCACTATAAAAGTAAATTCAAACAACCAAGGATTGCATATCTAATTTAAAGGCATAAATTAGATGTGCAACCCTTTCCTGTTCTATACATATACAATGGCGGACTGGATCTAAAAATATCGGTTGCCAGCAGACAAAGAGGACCCACTCACAGCTATAAAGCTATCATTTAATTTTTATATGAATTTTTAAGGGGACCCACAGGATTCACTTGCCATCGAACAAGCTGACACCCTGGTCAGTCCGCTATTGTATATATATATTGACTACATACTTCTATATTTTTACAAACGAGAGGATATTTTTGTTGGGTATGCTTTATAATGCATCTACTACTAATTTTAAATATTTTTAATATATTTTTTTAAACAAACACAAAACAAAATATATAAAGAAAACATTTATTTGTAAACAAACAAAAAATACAAACCATAACTCAAAATTTGTAATTTTCGTGGACACACTGATAAACCGCGGCACATAGATAGAGAAACCCTGCTCTAGAATCTAAAAAACTGACGATGTAATTGTTACGAACACACCGCCATTGTTACGTTTTACCAGCATTTTTCTAACTTGTTTGCTCTTTTAATGTAATTAAAAATTATATAATTGTCGAAAATTAAAACAGGCTTCAACATTAAATAATATTTTTTTAAAATTTAACTGAAGCTGTAATAATTTTAAATATTTTATTTACATATTAATCAGTAAAAGATAAAAAAAAAAAAATTCAAACTTTTATATAACACACATTACACGAATTTAATTTTGAAAAATGAATTAATTATGAACTAAACATTTATTACATCATAAATATAATTATTTCGCTATCTATAACTCTCATCACAATAGCCAGAGAACGTACAGACACGAAACAGTAAATCAACCAATGCGTTGGTTCGCTTCCGTTCGAAACGGGATAACATAATAAAAATTTAATTAAGGTTCTCATATATATTGGAAGAACTGTTAATGTTTGACATTTCTAATCATCAGAAATAATTTTGTCCCGATAAACACCAAACTACCCCAAGAGATCTATTCGTTTGTTCTTCAAGTTAAAAGATTTATCTTTAAACCGCTAGCTAAGAAGAAACTAAAGTCTTATCAATTTTCTTTCATTTTTTTTTCTTTTTCTTCTTATTTCCCAAGCAATTATTTTCTCAATTTTTTTTTTCAATTTAAAACGAGATTAGAAACATAAACAGCATTTTAAATTTGTTTGTAGAATGTTTTCGTCCTGTAAATATTTTCTCTTTTGTTTTTTGTTTATGTGAAGCGACATTTATTCAGTACTATTTTCAAATTGTATAAGTGCAAAAATATTGCATTATTTAATATATATTTTCGATTTAATACTTCAAAATATATATTATTCAGCATATATTTCAGGTTTACATTTATAAAAGTGGCGTATTATTTACATATTTTATTTTTTATATACTGTAGTGTATTATTCAGTATATAAACATAAATATATACAACAAATGGGTTATTTTATAAGTTTTTATACTGACAGACATAAGGTTATTAAAATAACCTTATAAGGCGGGTTTTTATTCTAAATGTATTTAGAATTCCCATTTAAGCTTATACTAAACCATAATTTATATTTCTACATACGATGCGAATCAAATTTAGTAGAAGGTTTGAAAAGTTTCAAGAAAAGCATTCAACAGATAAGTGAAATAACACGTGCACTGCCATTTAAATAGACGCCATTTTGAAACAAAATGGCGGTTAAGTACTGTAAACAGTAAAAGAACAGAAAAAAAAAAATCGTATTTTTAAACTTAAACAATTATATAAATTAATGTAAAAAAATCAGAATTGGTCCAAAACAATTCACGAAAATAACATAAACTCTATATTATTCGATTTAATTAAAAAAAAATTCGCTTGGATGTCCATGATTAATTAATTAATTTAAGCTTTCCAACATTTTAACTGGAACAACAACAATTTAAATGCTTAAAAAAATTAAATATTTTTATTGTGTCAATAAAATTAAAAAAGGGCAACTTTAAATAAAAGTTTTTTAAATTTTTTTTTCATTTTAGAGTAAACGATTGTAAAATTTTTAAGTTTTATTTTAAAATATAATAACCAACAGCTCCGTGGTTCAACAAATGTTAACATTCTTAGTGATTTCATTATTTATTTTAAATTATTAAAAAGAAAACAACTTTAACAATATTATGTATTTATTTTCCAAAGATCATCATTAATGTTTTCCTTGTTTTCATCTGTTCGTTAATGACTTTGTATACATTTCCTATCCATTAAATGAATCTTATACTGTTTAGTTACAATGCAACTTACAAATAAATAAATTGGTGTTATTGTAATGACCGAAAAATATTTTTCATTAATACAAAGAAAAAAAGAAAAAACAAAATGAAGTTTTGAAATGATTTTTTGAATAATTTACGATTAACTTATTATTATTATTATTATTGTATTTATATAAGAGAATTACTGAATATGGTGATGCAAAATTTGTAACTCTTATATTCATATTTTTATTTGAACTTGCTAAAATAAAAAATAAAATAAAAGTAATCAAATCAGATGAAGAAATTAAGAAGGTACATTATAGGCTACGTCGCTCAGGTTTTACAATGAAATTACAGTATTTTGTATGGAGGTAAAAGCTTAAATCGGTCACGCATGAGATTGAATTGGCTTTAAAATGATAATGTTTGTACTTCTATGATCGATAATACGTTTTAGATAATTCTGCTTTTAGCCTTTTACAAGAAATACAACTGTAACTCAATTTACAGCACAATAAATTCTCGAATTTTTGACGAGAACAATGTACAAAAATGTTTGTTTTATTCGATCTACGTAATATTCGTACGTTAATTATCTTCAATTGTATTTTTATATCATTTTTGAAGATCAAAAAAAAAAAAAAACGATTCTGAATTTCTTTTTTTAACACTGGTAAGATGCTATCCATCAAAAACTTTCATTTTGCCATTTTTTGATCGTATATACGAAAAGTTGACAAGCGAAACATCTATTATTGTCCACTGGGAATGAGTTTCTAAAAGGGGAAGATACGAATGTCGATAGTAACTAAGACAAGTTATTTATTGTAGAAATAATAACAATACTAATAATAAATTTGCCGCAAACGGTATTTTGCCTCGTTTTTAATTAATTACTATGCAATTTATCTTTTGACGTTCCATAAATCATGCAACGAAGTCCGAGTCGAGAAGTATGTCAACATAAAAACTGAAAGAGCCGCCCATTTAATATACAAACTCGAAGTGGGATACGAACATAATATTTAGGATTACTTCGATATATCACAAAAGGATAAAATAAAATTCGACATTCTTAATTAAATTTTTTAAGTTAATAATTCTCGTACGAGTTAGCCACTGTAAACAATCGAAAAACGATTTTACGAACGACCCTTCACCGATTTTGATAACTTCCTTCTCGAGACGAATTTTCTTAAAATTAAATAATAATAAGAAGAAAAGAGTAATTTTTATTATTTATTTTAATAAGATTTCATTTTCGTTATTACCACATAACTTTTTTCCGATTTAATTTCGTTCGAATGAAAAAAATGACGATGATCAAGATGCAATTAAATTTAAACTCCGTAAGAAATTTACGAGAGTTTTGTAAATATCTTAACTATGTTTTTTTTTTTTTTAATTTTGCTACTTTAACTTTACCGTACTTATGATGCAAGCAAAAAGCTTCTATGCTCTTCTAAACAAAAATTTAATGAGGTTAATTACATGGAAATGTAGGTAAAATACTTCTTTTTTTTTTAAGAGCATTCTTTTACATTATGCATAGTAGTTTGTTTCTAGTGCAATTTTGCCAATAAAACGTTATTTTCTAACTAAACCACAAAAGCGGCGATGGTGATATTTTTTGAGCTGATTCGGTTGCTGCTCTTTTTAATGCAAGTTTTTTCAATTACATTATATTAGTTTTCGCTCCAATATATGTTTTTTTAGTTTATTAAAACATAGCTTGTAAATTTATGCTCGGCTGCTCTTTTATTGCCTTTAAAATTTCAGTTCAGGTAAAAACTGTTTACAAGAAATCGCACAAGTTCTTCGGAATGTTTTTTAGTAAGTTGTTTTGGTTGAAGAGAAAAAGCTTCAAACGGTCTGAAAAGATTATATACTTAACTATTTCCGATTTTGCAGAGAGATATATCTAAGTGCTTTGCAAAGAACTTGAGTGTGTGTTTGTACTTTAACTACTCCGAAAACAACGGTTGTAAAAGAAAGCAAAAAAAAAAATAATAATATTTTTAAAGTGATGTTTTATTAATAGAACTAAACATATCCTGTTTTTGATTCGTTAAGTTACTGAATGGCATGTAACTGCTTAAAAAATAATAATAATTTAACAGCATCTTTCCTTACGTTTAAAGCATATAAAGAGAAGAAAATTACAGTTTAAAAAGAAAAACACAAATATTTTTTTTTTTTTTTTTTTTTTGTTATTTAACTATCTTTAAGGCCGTTTATTTACGCATAAAAATTAATCACTGAGATACGATTAGGAAAATCGTAAAATTTAACAACTATCTCAAATGATAAAATGCTTACAGATTTGCATATTGTTCACAACAAGAGTTTGAAATTTCCGTTATCAAGTGGAAGTCTTTGTTCTGATTAATTAACTATCCTATTTCAGAAGCAATTATTTTAAAACAAAATTAAAATGTAGGTCAATAAACAATGAAAATTATTAAGTAATTAAATTTTATTCCTAATTAAATTTTAACAAAAATTGTTAAAGAAAACCTGATATAAATACGCCTTTGTATTTTTCCCGTATACGAAAAATTTATTATTATTATTATTATTTTGTGAAATTTCTCTTCGGTTTAAACCGAATTTTGATTCGTATTAATTAAAATAAAATGCTGGAGACGATAACGAATTTTGGCATTATCTTACTGAGGTGTTCCAATTATTGATAATGATCAGCATCATTGGTTAAGCGACGTTCAATGATAATGAGTAGAAATCGTCATGGGAACATAAAAATACGTGTTTTGTAGATAAAAAGTTTATTAAGCGATAAGTTAAAGAGTTACTAAATTAATAAATTTACATTTATGAAGATTCGGTTATGCGCATTTATATATGCAAATTTTTAACTTTTTAAATGTGAATTTTTTTTTATATACTGTATACATATTTTATAATTTATTGTAAAATATTATTATAGTTTTTAATGATCATAATATAAAAATAAACGTTTTTCAAAATTTAAAAAAAAAATTTTACAGTAATTTTAAAAAATAATTTGAAACAACTTGGGAAAAAATGGAGGTAGAGGCAGGCCAAAGAAGTATTGAGAATTAGCAGTTAGGACTGATTTGAAGGAGTTGAGAATTAGGGAGGATTTGGCAAGGAATAGGAGAGAGTAGAAGACCAGAGTAACTCATCCCGACCCCTTTATT
>WUQG02266508.1:0-89732 GCA_011317285.2 Androctonus mauritanicus | reverse complement strand
AACCAGTTTTTGATTGCTCCGTTCATTAATCACAAAAACCACATTCATAAACCTGAATGTGGTTTTTGTGATTAATGAACGGAGCAATCAAAAACTGGTTGAAGAGGGCAAAAATTGCCGAAATGCATCCCATTATGGTTTAAGATATCTCAGTTCATTCAAAGGAAATAAAAAGTTTTAAAGAAATTGTATAGTGTCTATTGGGTTCTTTGGTCTAAAACACTACTGTCTACAATAACGAACATTATAAAATATCCTTGAATGTTGTGCTCAACCTTTTGGATAGGCTTTGGAAGTCAATATATGTAAATAATTAATACACTGAATTCTGTTCCGCGAAAGAATGATCAGAATTGCCAGACTGACGAAAGTAATATTCAGTCAGACTTTCATTCCAATTGCTGAGATGATAACGCTACCGTGGATTCATTATAATCGGTAGTTACAGTACAAAAATTCAATAGCAATAGTATAGAATAAAAATATTTTTTTATATTTCTTCTTCTTTCTCTATTTATGAGAAGAAAGGCCAGTAAGGAAAACATCATCACTATAGTTTATTATTTTATAACACATAATTCAAAATATGCCAGAATTAATCATTCTGTCAAAGAATAAAGCACCCCCCTTAAAAGTAAAGAATGAGGAACTTCTGTTAAAGAAATATGAGAAACGAAAAATAAATTCGTTTTCCAATAATGATGACAGTGTAAAGCTTAAGAATCAAAATATATTTACAGTTTAATTTAAATCATTAATGGAAAAATAAAAATACACTGGAAAACATTTTTTCTTTTTACCATGTTTAGCTAGATATATGGTAGAAGCAAATAAAATAGCATACATAAAAAATTCCTAAATATTTCCACGTGAAAAATATTTAGATATTTCTTTGCCATTTCAAATTTTGCTTTTTCGACAATTCTAAAATTCGATTATAAATTCAATTTATTCCATAAATAGAATCAATATTGCTGAACACTATGAATAGATGAGAGATTGTAAAATTGTAAAGAACTGCCATTTGTATTCACTATGCATAGGGTCTATAAAATGTATTCATTTATCATTATTCAAACTTTATGCAGATATTATGGAAACTATATTTTAATCCAATATCAAAATGGTAAAATATTTTTCTATAACGATCGTATCCATTACTCTTCCATTTTGATCTATTTAAAAGTAGTAACAATATATTTTATAATATTCTATCGTAAATATGCTATTAAATCAGAAAGTAAATTTATTCTTTTGGATTTTTTTTTATTATTGTTTAATCCTTTTTTTCGCATTAAGTAATTCTCCAACTTGAAATGGGAAGATCAAGTTAAAGCCAATATCTAATGTAGAGAATAATTTTTAGTAAAATGATTTTAAACGAAATTCGAAGGAGAATTTAATCTTTTTAAAACTGCAATTTTATTTCAATAGATTTAAGGTTAAATATTTAAGAATTGATATTCAAATGAAAGAAAAAAATTTTGGCTCTATCTTTTGAATACTGTATATTATTTAAATCAAAATTCTGATATTCCTATCTTACTAACAATTTAAGTTAATGTTATTTAAATTAGTAAAGAATTAAAAATAAAAATTATACAGTATTTTTAATTAACGATAAAATGAGATCAAAGGAACATGAACGAATAAATTTTTTTCAATTTATAGGATTATAGTCTTTATCTTTTGAATTTTTTTAGTTTATCTTTTTATTTTTAAGGAATTTTATAGAAAAATATTTGAAAATTACTAATCCTAAAAGAGGGATTGTTGTTCAAATATATTTCTTAAAAATAACAAATTTGATAATTATTTTTCAAATAATTATCGACATAAAAATCAACTACAGATTTTTAACATTTAATATATTTGACTAATGTTATAATGGCACTCCTGTTCGTATGTGCCATTATAACATTATACATATATATATATATATATAAAAAAAAAAAAAAAAAAAAAAAATTAGCATGAGCTGGCTAAAAATCTGAAGTTGAATATTGTGAAAATGCCGAACAAAGTAATCTTTTCAAACGAACCAAAATTTGATCTTCATAGATCTGATGACAAGAAGAGTCTAGACAACATCAAAATATCAATTCTTATAACTTACGTTCCATCATTGGCACTTCGGCATTTCATATATCTTTTCTTACAGATTTTAGGTTATCTATAAAATAAAAAAATATGCATAGTTTTCAGACGTTATGTTAGTCATTTCTTTATTTGTTAATTGTTCAAATTTATTTTATAACCTTTTTGTAAACAGTCAAAATTCTGTTATAGTATCTTTAATAAAAATTGCAAGAAATTAATTACTAATTTACAAAGCTAATAAAGGAGCAATAAAATTATTAAATTATCATTTTAAGAACTAAAAATAATATAATATAAATTAAAGAGCACGAATTAAAAAAAAAAAAGCATCATTTATTAGCTAATATACAGTAACTTAACTGCTTTAAATTAGCTACTGCATAATGATTTGCGGCTATTGATTCGCATAAAATAGGAATTTTTCTAATTACACAGAAGAGAAAAAATAATTTAATCACAAGAAATTTCCAGATATTTCATTGATATAAATTTCGTTTAAAAATTAATTAGAATTAAATATAATTCCGTTAATGTAAAATTGAACTGATTGATAAAATTTTAATTTTTCGTTTTTTTGGAAAATTAAAAAATTTGTGGATAAAAAAACTTGTATAAAATGATATTGTTCGATTTTATAAACCGAGATAAAATTTTTATATTTGAAAGAAAATTATATTATACATTCTGAACGCTTTTCTATAGAGTAGCAAAATTTTCTCAGTCGTGATCTTCGTGTGTGCTTTAGTTTGATGCTTGACATGTACTCATTCAAGTTGAAGATCGAAAGAAAGTTTGGACTATGTAAATATGTAAATTTCTATTGCAAGCAAAGAGCCAGAGTAAAATTTAATGTAAAAATGTGTTTTTTTTTTTTTTTTCCTTTTTGCTTTGAATTTGTTTCAATTTAAAAAGAAGAAACATTACCAAAATAAAAATATATAGACAAAATAATTAAATAAAAGTGCATTATGTACGATTGTAATATAAAACAAAGACTCCAAATAAATATCTTTTATTTTTATGCACGATCAAAATTATCGATAAATACTGTAGATTTGTAATTTTTTAAGATGCAAATAGACCAACTAGATACTACATTTTTTTACAGTTAATCACTTAAAAAGCAGAAAAACTTAAATAATTTTTTTTTAATTTGAAATATTTTTAAATAAAATATCTTATTTCAAACTGTTTTTTCCATGTCAGTTAATATATATTTTAAACTTATGGATTTCTTATATAGCTTTCTATAAAAAATATATAAATCTGAAAACATTAAGTTGGATAAATAAAAAAAGCATTCAATAAAGTGTTTTAAAAACAAACTTTTATGAACAAAACGTTTAAAATGTAATAATATGAAACTAGAAAAGGTAAACTTGCTTTTTTAAATTTTTCTATAAAAATTTTGTAAAGATTCATGTTATGTATGCCCATAGAGCTGCATATAATTTGTTATTAGTGTTGTAATAAATTAAACAGCATGTATTTCTAAAAATATATTTTCAAATTATTCGATAATATTTACCAGTTAAAAATTAATAAAATATTTCTTTTTCTTTAAAATATATTTTGATATTAACTACCATAATATATACATGATGTTTGGAAGAGCATAGTTAAGCAAATTTTGTTTCTACATTCATATAATTTATAAATTAATCTTTATACATCACAATTAATAAAATATATTTATAACACCTGTACAGATTAAAAAAAATTCTCAAAAAATTTCTGCAAAGCTAGAATTTGCCTTTTAAATAATTTATGTATTTATGAAATGTTTGCAGATTATATCATTTTTTTTCGTAAAAATATCATTAAAATGTAAATCCGATACACTGCTTATAATGAATTAAATATTGTCTATGTTTAAATATAATTTATGATATAATAAAAATTCAAAATATATATTTTTATATTTGCATTATTTTATTATAAACTTTTCTGGAGTGGAGTTTTCTTATTCAACTAATTTTGTGGATATTCGTATAATATATATACTGTATAGCTTTGCAAGTTAAATCAGTATCTTCATGGAAACGTGGACTCCAAGAGGAATATGATATATTTAATTATTCGAAAAGTTATTTAAAAATTCATTGAAATTTGAAAATAAATCTAATATATATCTATATACATTGAAACGCATAAGTTTTTATATTTTGAGATTTCTAAAAAACTAAAAAAAATCTATAAGAACGCGATTTCTAAAGCAACTTCGATCGTATTGAAAAGCTGTTCCCAGGACGGTTGTAAGTCATGTACAGTAGCATCATATCTTGCAAGTGCAGTACTTCAACGTCACAATCTGACAGTATCCACCTTACTGAGGAAACATCAGAATAAATAAGCAAAAGAATTTGTTTCACAATTGGAGAATATGAATGTTACAAATCAGATCGAATAGAAATTTCTGTGATAAATGTAAAAATTTACTAGAAACGATATGCTGTATTTCGAAAAACATAATAACGTTTCATAAAGAAATTCTTTATATTCATAACTACAAAATATTTGAAAATGGAGACACGTTCTATTCGTGATAAACTATAATTATCTATCAGAGCCACTTCGATGAATTTTTAAGGTAGAAACTTATGCTGAAGTTTTCTCCAAATGGACAGCACACTTAAAAGCCCACGTGTAATGACACCCGTAAGTGAAACTTTTCTCAATAAGCTCTACTTTTAGAACATTGTTGCAGCGAGCAAGATCTAGTATTATCTCATCGAGTGCCTTGGGCGAAATGTCAAACGTGTACTGACAATTTCTTCAAATCGAAGAAGTTTAAAGTTTTCTTTGTCTTTAAAATGAAATACGTTTTTCAACTGGCAATTTCAGTTTGTGAAAGAGTGAAAAAAAGGATTTTTTAAACTATTTTGTTTTCCTTCCCCTAACATTACATTATATGTAATTTTTTAAAAATTAATTTAAGCAAAAGTGTTTTCTATTACTCCAATCTTTAATGAGAAGCTTTTAAATTTCAGAAAAATTAAAAAAAAAAAAAAAAAACGAAGTTTTAATCAAGATAGCAAAAATTCAGATTTATCAGGTCATCTCAAAAGTAATGTCGTTTTTAGCGCTAAATTTTAAAAGGATATAAAAGATGAATCATTTGTTAATTTAATCAAGTATATATTCTCTATTTGAATCAATAACACTCTCCAACGTTGCTTTAAAGCTTTAAAAATTCATGTTTCAACAAACTGAAACATATTTTAAACAAGTACAGTATAAAAAAAGACATTACTTTTGGAATGATCTGATATTTTAATAAAAGACGAAAAATATTCAAGAATTTTCACTATAATTTTATAAGATTTCAGTTTATTAAAAACTGATTTTCGAATTTCTCATTAGCCTAAAATAGGCCTAAAGTTCATCTTTAAGGAAAATTCGTAGCAAATAACAACAAGTCTTCTTTCCCAGAAATTTGCAATCCAATAAAAATTTGAATAGATAAACAAGATTAATAAAAATACGAATCGCATGTTTATTTTATCAGGTTTAAAATCTATAAAGAAAAAAAAAATATATTGCAAAAATTTCTGGAAACGTATTTCATCTACAAATTTGAAATCCTTTCCGCAAATCTCTGGTAGGGGGAATGTTTTCGTGTCCGAATGAGTTTATGTTTAACCGAAACGATTTCTTTCCGAGCCTTTTCGTGTCAGATCTTTTTACGTTAGACCTAACCAAACAAAACAGCTCGGACAGTCATTTTGTTCGCTGTTTTCTAAACATTTTTTGTTTACTTCAATTCTATTATCTTATCTATTGCCATTTTTCAATGTACTGATTCTTACGATCGAAAACATCGAGACAAAACATAAACCAACCATGATTCATTAGACAGAAATTAAATCAAATACAGAATTTTCGTTTTAACGGTAGTGCACAAGCAAAATACCTAATGTAGATTCTAGAACTGTAGAAACCCTCCTGTCTTTGTTTTAAATAGAAATTTATTTATACACAAATAATTTATTCAATAAACTTTTCGATATAATTTATAGAAGTGCATGTGCAAGTGATGCAGATTAATCACGCAATTTTGTACTGATACTTGTATGCCAGATATATTAAATAATTCTTACAAAAATGAAATGCATTATATTGCATTAGAATAGAAAGATTTTTGCATATTATTTTTTTAAGATTAATCATTACTTTTACCTCTTTGGTATCGATATGGTATAAAAAAAACTACATACAACGATACTATATATGTAGTAATAATGGCATCTATTAAATCTCAACGATATCTATATATGTAGTAGTAATGGCATCTAATCGTTTTGCTTTCACATTATTTTACAAATTCCGAACTTTATTCCAGTATATTTTTATCCAAAAATTATATTTTCAGTTTCCAAATCACTTGTTTCTTTCACAAAATCATTGAAGCGAAGCTTAAATAATGATATTGGGCATTATTATTTTGAAAGATATAATTTAATTCTGGTGAAAACATAGTTTACTGGTAGTAGCGGTCCTGTTTATGTCAACAAATTGTTTGCTACATTCATCATTCTCTCAAGAATGACTGACTATTCTAGATTTTTGGATTTATGTCCAGTCATTCGAAAGACTATTTTTAACAACCGTACAATTCTGAATTCACTATTAATTGTATGTTGCTGCTGTTCAATAATACCGGTAGGTCTATAACAAATATGTTCTTATAAATAATTTATTTAGACATAATTATTTCATTTTGAAGGCGGTTCAAGTTATATTTAAACATGTTTAAAACTAGAATTTTAAGGGAAGGGGAAATTATGCAAAGTATTTTATGGAACTACAATAATTTACTTGCATTAGTTGTTAAAAAATAAAAAATTCAATTTTAGAAATTTATCCGAATTCAATTTTCAAATTCTCTATAATTAAATTTCCTCTTTAATGATTACTTATCATATTTGCCATTTTTTAATCAAAATAAATTTTATTCTTCTATCAAAGCAAAATAAAATAATTTCTTTGCATTACTTTTTCCTTGATTAGAAGAATAAATTTTATTTCTTTATAGAGCATATTTTATTATTTATAAATTCCTATAATAAACTATTATGTGTATACAAGATTTTATTTTTCTAAAACTAATCAAAGTAATTTGCAATGTTTCATGATTGTTATTATGCTGTTTTGTGAAACATGTATTAGCATTTGGACCAGTGAAGAGATTTGAATATAAATATATAATAATAACGTGAATATTTTTGATCAAATCTCCATCATCTTGAAATACTATAGCAGCACGTTAAATAGTTTTGTAGCTTTGCTATACATTAATTGTCTGAACATTTCACTCTCATAAATACTTAAAATTTATGGATAATTTTTCTAAATTTAAAATAAAAAAAAATTAACTAACTCATTCTTACGTATGGTAGATTGTTAAAATAGATAAAAAAAAAAATACCTATGCTCATTCGATCTGAAGATGATGCTAATATTTGTCTTGGTAAAAGTGTGTATTTTTGGCCCTTTTGTAATTTAACTTTATAATTAATTATAGATATTATAATAATTAATCATAAAATATTGTTTGAAGATTCATGTAATTAAGGTAATAAATATTGAATCAGAATGAATAGTAAACATGGAGGCTATGCACAAAAATATTCGTGTTATAAGCGAATTTATTTCATTTTTCATTACTATAACATTCAAAATTTGCAAAATATATATTTAAATAAAGGAATTTTTCAAGTTTGTTATTATACTTATCCTATGATTTAATGCTCAATTTTTTATACTTTTTATTTTCGATATTTATTCTCAATTTCTATGATCAAACTATTCAACTAATTCGAATTTTACAAAATGCATTGATGCAACAAATACAATGTATTCCTTTCATCAACATTAAATTTGTTAAAAATCAATAATAATAACTCTAATCGTGTTTTTTATTGTTGTTGTTATTATAATTAAATATTTGTTGTGTTTTCTGCGAAAATCTTTATATTACGTTACTTTTCTTTTTTTTGTTTTGTTAGGAGGTCTGAAAAATGGCTTGTAGCCAATGACCGTCCTTTTAATTGCAGAGCATTTATTATTATATTAGTAAAATTGATTTTTCTATGTAAGCTTATATTTTTATGCAATTAATGAATTATTATTATTTCTCTTTAAAAAATAAGAATTGTCAATATTAAAGGAGAAAAATTTTGAATATGCAAAGTACACATAATTTTATTCATTATAAATTTTGCTATAATTATGTAAAAAATATGAATATTTTTGTGCATAGCCTCCATGTTTATTATTCATTCTGGCTGAATATTTATTATATCTTAATTATACTGTATGAATTTTCGAACAATATGAAACGGAATTATGAGCAATAGAATTATTTTGTTTTTTCTAAATGCATTAATTTACGAGGATATTGTATATAAATAATGAATTTATCCGAAAATTCATGGATATTAATATAAATCTTACGATGTTCCATTTGTTTCATATAGAAAGGATTGTTGAAATAAGAATAAGAAATGTGTTGCCAATAATGAAGAGAGTACTTTGTTATTTTGTTTTAAGTCCCATTCCACCTGGAAAATATTAAGTTGATGAATCATGGCAGAATTCATCATAGATTGTCCATAAGAGTAGTGGAGTCAGCCGGCCAGTGAAGAATAAGGATTTATGTTTTTGAAAAATTTCTGGCAGGAATGGGACTGCATTCGACCCCAGTCCTAGATGAAAGGATATCCTTATCACTTGGCCAGCCGACAGACAAATGGATATCATCATCTTGTTCGAAATTGAATTTACTCTTGCTTGTCCTGTTTGTAGTCTTGTAGTCAGTTAAGGAATTCTATCGATTACTTAACTTTAAGAATTATGGAGTTATATATTTGATTCTATATAATTTTCAAAAAATTACTGAATGAATATAATTATACGATTTGATTTTATTCGAAAATTAGATGGAACAGCTGCATATAAGTATGCTAAACTTTTGTCTAGAGGATTTGGAATTTAAATCTTGGGATACCTTTCCTCTGATTTTTTCATAAGAGATCCCTATTCATCTTTCGATCCGTAGACTATTCCAGCACCCATAGTGAGCTCTGAAAAATCCCGCCATTTTATTAATCTCTAGTGGAAGTGATATAAAACATGACAGAGGACTGAAACTGTTAAATAGATTCTTTTAATTTTTAAAGCAATTGATTGGTAAGAAGTTACAGATCCGAGGAGTAAATGAAGAATATAACAAATGGGAATTAGTGGATCGAATCTCTCAATGAATTCCTTAAGAAAACGAGGATTAGTGAATAAATTACTTCCACTAGACAAAAAAAAAAATCAACACTATTTTAGAGTCGATGATAACATTAAAGTTATAAATAATTGATCAGAAAGCATTGCAAAACAAATATTTGTAATTTTTCGATTTTCAAATAGTAAAGGCTGGGTCTCACAGGTGTAAAACGCGACGTAAATACGTTGGCGTATCGACGCTAATGGTATCAGACTTCCTGCATACTAGTAGAAGTGCATCGTTACGCCGGAGATGACTTTTCTTCAACTTTATGCCTGCGCCAAGAGTACGTTGATCATTCGTCCAATCAGAAGAGAGATTGTTTTATTTCGTAATTCAATATGGCGAGTAGAGAAGATACCATCTGCGTGTTCAAAATGAAGCATGCGACTACAAAACCATGATATTCAATAAATTTATAAATGAGGCCGTCGATAAATAAAACAGTTCTTGAATTTCTCTATCCATATTGTATCAGTTAACTTCCAATGATGTCACAGTAATTAGCCAATAGCTAAACGACGTCGTTTATTTATGTATCGTCTTATGCTTTCAGTCTGAACATCACTATGCTCGACGTTTCGTGCGTGACGCATTTATATCAGGGTACTGACGTTACATTTTACGCCTGTGAGACCCAGCCTTAACTGATCCAAAAATAATTACAGTAATTATAAATTTCAATATTATAATTACTGTAATTCAACGATCTTACAAATTTTAATATATAGTATTAAATTTTTATGCAAATTATGAACAACTTTTTACGAGTCATTCATTTAATAATTTGTATTTTGTTTTAAGAGTTGGTAAATAATTTTATGCATTGTGATATTTATTTTACCTCCAAAAATCCGAAAATTTGTTCTTAGAATCAGGAGAAATATTTAATTCTCTAAAAATTTGTAACGATCTTTCAATAACACTGAAATTGTTTAAAATATTTATTATATGTTATCAATGTTTTATTTAAAAAAATATTTTTCAATATTATGGTTGAACTTATGTAAAAATTAAAATTGTATGTAGACACTTTTTTTATATTAAACTTTTTCTTTAAAGACGTTACAAAATGTTTAAAAATGAACTTGTAAAAAGCAATATAAGTTTATATTGATCACTTCATTAACATTCTCAAAGTTTTACAATCTTCGAGAAGACTTCAAGAATAGATTTTTGTAAAAGCTACAATATAAAAAAGGTGAGTTTAATTAAACTAATTCTGTTTACACATAAGTAACAGCATCTCTGGCATTTCTAGTTGCAAAAATCAACTGAATGAGTTAATACATCGAGGTTGTATTTAATTTTTCTTTCTATAAAATCCATAATCCTTTTGAATTAATTAATTTCTACTTATATAATTTTATTAATGATGAGATTACTAAAATTCAGATTTTTATAATGACGGACAAGAATTTTATGATAACGATATATAGTCATGTATATAGTCTAAATCAGTTTGTTCACAGCTGATTTATATACACGACAATATTTTAATTAAGTTAAATATATAAAAATCTACATAACTTAATTTTAAAATTGTTTAAAATGCATCCGAGTCATTTAAAACAGGAATAAAAACGTACGCGAAAAACATTTCAAAATTTGAATACAGTGTAAAAAAATAATTTTTGAAAATAACCAATAAATTAAAATTGATATATAATTTCAATTTTTGTCATTAAAATAAGTAACAGTATGGTCATATTTCAATTCATTTTTCGGCTTTCGAAGCGACGTCATAAATCTTTAAATGAAGAATGAGTATACATTGTTCGCAATATAATATAGCTGGTTGTACTGCTAAAAATGGCATAAAACTCTAAGATAACCAACCAACCAAAACTTAAAATGCATTTTTCTCGAAACAAAAGTCCAAACTCTACAAATAATTTTTACATTTATCGATTTATTCTTTTCAAAAATATTCCGTTGTTCTCTGAACTGTGCTTTATGTTCAGCAAGACTTTACTATTCAAAACCGAAAGATAAAATACATTAGGAAAGTAGGTATAAGCAATCAAAAGTCTTTTTTTGAAGTAGAAAGAAACTATTCTCCTATCGGTACATTGAACTTTGTAATCATGTGCTTCATTGTTGGTTATCATTATTAAGGTATATAAGTCATAATTTCATTTTCGCAAATGCCATAGTAATTCTGAAGAGAGAATAAATATAAAAGGATAGATTATATTTTGACAAACATTTAGTCCAGTTTTAAAAACTGTTTTAACAAATGGAGATGTTTAATTAAGAAATATAATAAATAAAATAGTACAAAAATAAAATGAACAATTTCAGCGATGTCCATTATTTTAGAATTATTAAAAATTCACGATTAAACTATATCAATAATCTAAACTTGAGATTGGATTATTTGATAATCTAACTTCGGATCTTCCTTTTATTATTGAATTCCATGTCCACATCCATTAAAATCTGCGAGGATTGAACATTCTTCATTTTTACATAGATAAAGTTGTAGGATAAAAAATGCGGCATTAAAATTACCTTTAATAGCAGAACATGGTTACAGAATTTCACTAAAATTTATTAATTCAAAAGATTATCAATGGAAATCAAAGAGAGATAACACGATGTTTAAAAAGCCACACTATCCTTTGGAAAGCAGGTGGAAAATCAATTCTAAAAAGTGCTGTAGTTACTTATTTTTATAATTTTTTTGAAAATTTGAAATGATTAAAAAATATAACATTGATATCAACTTCAATGAATCTCCTCAACCGAACTTCAATACAAAATCTATCGGTTACTTCAAAAGATATTAGGAAGTTATAAGTTTGAATATTCGTCATTCTTAAATGATTGAAGATACATTAAATGGGATGCTTTGATCATCATTAATAAAAAAAAAGTCTATTGATTTTCATAAAAACATACTGGCTAGATCAAAAGTTATTAGTGATAATATAGAGTAAAAAGAAAATAGAAAGTATAATGGTCTTAAAACTTCACTTTTCTTCAAAAAAATAAATTACCAAATGTAGTAAAAAGTATGATAATATAATTATTTTTTGTAATTTATCTGAAAGATAGAAAAATAATAATTTGAAACTTACAACATGAACATATTTAAACCTATGAATTGGAGAGAGGTTGCTATTTTAATAATGCCATCTTCTCCGTACATATTTTTGTGATCTCAACGTGCAAATTATAATAATCAGACTTTAAATAAATTAAAAAATTTATAAAAATATTATATAACTTGAGTAGTACTTTATAGCATTTTTACAGTGCTTTGAATTTAAACAACAGTTTTCAATTAAAATTTTAATTCTGTAAAAGATTTGCTTAATTATTGTTTACTTGTATGGAAAAATATTCATTTAAAATGTTTTGATATAAATAAAAGAAAACTGTATAAAGTTTGAATCGCAAACTAAAATTAATATAATAAGAATTATTAAAACATTTTTCAGTAATAGATAAATTTATTTTAAAAGTGTATAATATTTGATCATAAACTCGATAATTAAATCTGATTTCTAAAAATAACTGTTTAAATAGTGCAATACATTACTGGTAATTTTTAATTTTTATCACGTAAAATTAATAAAGAAATTATAAAATGCTTTAATCCCATCAAGTTGATTACTTAAGTTGCAAAGAGTACGATAATAAAAACTCGTTAAATTCGATTACTTTTGAATATTGTTGACAAGACATTCTGTCCTTCTTGAAAGTAAACACGATTATCAAGAAGAGAATGGCGTACTCTGGGAAAAAAGGTTGGATAAATAAGAAAGTAAATGGGTAACATTCTTGTCAGAAAAGCCTGGACACAGTTGAGATAAGATTAGGTAAGTCATCGTTAGTCAGAAAGTCAATCAACGAAATGAAGGTAGATGTTTTAAATGTTATCGAGAGATAACAGAATTTAATCTACTAGAAAAGATTCAATAACAAGAAAATTAATGAGAATATAATTTCAGAAGTTGTCAAGTATATTTTAAATGTGCTATCTCGTAGTGTCAATTATGACTATCGATTCAATAAAAATCTCGTTTGAAATGGGAATTAATTAGTAAAATTAAGTTCGAATTGTTATGTATTATCATCAAGTTGAGTAGAAGTTTAATAATAAAAAAAACATCTACTCTGATGATAAAAGAATGAAAAAGTGTGAATGTGTACTTATACAAGATAACTACTACACTAAATTCGCTTAAAGGATGAACATTGGCGCTTGACAAATCGTTAAAGAATGTAACTACTTTTGTTGTAGAGATTGACGGGGATGTTTTATTTTAACAATCGTACTGGGAGCCAGTCTTCAGAAAGTCGAAAGGAAACAGCTTTTACAACACTACTTTATTGCACATATCTAGAATGCTAAGATTGGCCAATCAAAGAAATTAGATACTCTTGCAACTTTATTTTCCATTTCTTTTCTATATATATCGAATGCCTTCACAGATCGCTAGGGATTACTGCTATTCGTAAATCCAACAATTAACTACAGTCGGAGCGATGCATGCGATAATTGCTTTATTTCTCTTAACATCGAATGAAACCATCAAACGGCTACGTCAATGGAAATTTGATAGAGAGTTGTTCCAAAAGTAATTTAACAGTTGGTGATTCCATTCACAATCATATCTGTTTACCTAGACTTAAGTAAAAGAAATCGATGTTAATCTAAAGAATCTTTTGAAGTAATGAATAACAAATACTTACTAGAATTAATAAATTGTCGTTCTGACCAGTCAGAATGCACGAGAAATTTCGAGTTAGTAATAAAGATTAATTTCTACATTTTGCGTTGGTAAATGGTAGCATTGTGATCTAGAATTCAGTCATTTGTCGAGTTAATTAAGCATCACCATCACCAATGTCCGGTCTCTAAGTCATTTGACATTGTTACCATGGTAATGAGAAACAGACGGAATCCAGTTCGTCACCAGGGTAATTAAATGCATCCAGGATATTATGCAACATGTGATTTGCTGCACCTTTCTAGTCGTTCATACATAAAAAATATTATGCCTAGTTAATTATCACAAATTAATACGTTTAAAAATGATTAAACATATTTTATTTAACTGGTAATTATTTTAACTAGAAACTGTCATTTCAGTAGTAATTATAGTAAAAAATTTTAGTGGGCAAAACGATGCTAAAAGATGTGCTATTCACTTAAAAGGCATTGAATCTCTTACAAAAGCGATTTATTCGAGTCATTTTGTTTCCATTTCCTGCTACAGGAATGTTCAACATGAAACATTTCTTTGACATATAATTTATCGCAGATTACACACAGATATAGATATAAATGTATAAAGAAAGAGAAAGATAAGCTTAGAAAAAAAAAGAAGAAACCGATTATCAGTAATAATTCGATTGATTAAAATTGCCTTACCATAAACAGATAATATTTTATTAAAATCCGATTTCTTATAATCGATTTTAAGTTAGAATTTTTTAAAAAATCTTGAACATTTATTGTGGTATAATTAGATCATTATTGAACAGACTGTTATTATTATACTGTATTTTCAGCTAAAATTATTCATGGAATTAAATTATCGTCGCAAATATTTTAAATATTGAAGTCTCGAATAAAAGAGTGAAGAATTATTCGATAATTTATAATTTTTTGTTTTTGTTTAAAACTGTTTCAAATGCAAAGATTGTTTTCGTGATCGAAATGAGTGCAATTCAGTAAATTCTTTTATCGGAAAGAAAAACGATAGAAATTTGAATCAAGTAAAATAACTCCTATGTGAGCTTTAGTAGAAAATCTCCAATGCCATATTATGGGCCGGATTCTCAAAGTATTTTCGAGTACATTTAACTTTCAAAATTTCACCATTAAGAAGAGTTATTTTCAAGAAAAAACTTTATATGTATAGAATATATACAAATTTTAGTTTGTTAAGTCATTATGTTAGTGTAAATATTTTATAAAAAAAGAAATTATCATCAGTTATAAGAAGAAGAATCGGTTTATAAATTAATAAACTAAGTATTTATTTATTTTATATATAAGAAATAAATATTTCCTGTTATATATAAACGGTTATACACTTTCAAAACATTTTATTTTATTAAATAAAATAAGAATAAAACTTAGATGCTTTCAAATGATGCTTTCAAGTATATTAGAAAATAAAATTTTTCAAGAAAGATAAAAACATTTTATATAAAATAAATCTATATAGTTATAGAAACTTGCTCAGAAGCAATACTAAAAACAAAAAAAAATTTCTTCATTTTAAATTTCTTGCTGGGAAATTTTCAAAATTTATATTTTCTCTCGAAGTATAGTAACATAAATCACAGACGGTTGTAAGAAATCTCACAGTAATTTAAAAATAATGAAATCATAAATTCAAATTTAGTAAAATGTGCATTTTTTTCCTTGATCGGTTAGTCATGAACTTTCCGATACTAATGAGAAAAGCAGTTTAATTCTGTATTCAGAGAATGTTTAATAGCTTTAGCGGAAGAAGGAATAAATGTAGGTCAGTAGATAAATCAATAACGAAAAACTGGATCGAAAAATAAAGCACAGACAGATATTAATCCAGTTTCATCGAAATAAAATTTGACAGAAATGATGGATAAGAAAGTACTTGATAGAAATATTTTAGATATAAAAAGATATTCGTCATGCTAATAAAGTATTTCAGAATGTTATAAAATAAACATATCAGACATCTGTTGTCAGCATCCCAAATTTTTATCTTCTTTTTTCACATAAAGGGAAGGAGGAACTGATAGATATAGTCTTCCAATGGACAGAAAAGGAGACATAAATAAATCGCAGAGACCATCAGACGAAGAAACAGAAGAGTATTGATGTTTCGGTAAATAGGATGGAATGGTGAAGAAAACCAAGACTTTTTCTCACTTTATCAATGAAATTGAATTTGACTAGAAGAGAGTTACCGTAATGACTTTATTTGAAAACATATTTTGTCCGAGATATTATCGCTTTTCGAAGGCAATTTACTTAGTAAAATGCGAGAATTCTTCATACTTTACATTATATTAAAAGATGAGATACCTGTCTTGAAAAAAACATTTTACAAAATTTAATCTTTTGAAAATAACTGAAAGCTCTGTTATGACGTATTCTGTGTAAAGTTTAATTCATAAGAATAAATATAAAATAATCGATAAATTTGTTAGATGTACACACAAACTTCGAAATTTTATATAAGCTGATTAAAATTAATAATTTATTTATGGATGATTAAAAATTAAACGTATTTAACTTTTGAAACAATGCTTTTAATCATTATTATATTTTAACTTCTCTAAAACCATTCAAAATGTTTTTAATAATTTATCATTAAAAATATCATTTTGTTTTACGAATA
Organism: Androctonus mauritanicus; assembly: GCA_011317285.2. NCBI lineage: Eukaryota > Metazoa > Arthropoda > Arachnida > Scorpiones > Buthidae > Androctonus > Androctonus mauritanicus. The sequence goes on along the minus strand of WUQG02266508.1, from coordinate 73,001 downwards.
TACGGATTGCGATTAAATGCCATCATTTGATGATGATGTGAATTTTTTATAATTTTATTAAATGCTTTTTTTGGGTATGTTGTCCAATCTAATTTCACATAAAATTATGTGCTATAGTTCAAAAGGTAGCATGCAAAACTTGTTTTATGTTATATTAGAAGATTATTTATGTTAAAATAAAAATATGGTGCCAATTTTCCTTTAAAGAGCATGAAATATGTCTTCGGATATTTTATCTTCATTGGAATTTCAACATAACATTTTCTTGACAACAGTTCACGTAGAACGACCTTTACAAATTTTTTAACCATGTCAGTTTTTTGATTCATTTTAAATGAATACAGTTCTCATCAAAATTCTGCCTATCATGCTTACAATATAGATAAAATTCATGCATAACAACATCGACAACCAGAAATTTGAAGGTTTGTCATGCATGTTGCATGACTAACCTTCAAATTTGTTCTTGATTCTATGCAGTTTATTTCCGTCACATCTATATTGTAAGCTGCATTATTCATTAAATAATTAGCCTGCTAATTATTAAATAATATCTTATTTGATGTATTGAATATTATATCAAGTTAGTAAAAAGAAAAAAAATTAAAATCCAATTTACAATTAACTATAAATGATTATCTGTTTATTTCAATGAAATATTGATAAAATATTATATAATTTAATCAAATACATAAAAAATAGATAACATATTCTCATAAATATATAAATTAACAATCTACTTTAATCCAGACATTAAATTTTATTATCTGGAAAAAAAAGATGCTTTTTTTCAGAAGAATGTTCAATTTTTTGTTGTAATTATTAATATATAATATAGAAAATTTTTACAAATTTATTTTAAAAAATATTGATGTAAATATTGTTATTGCATTCATTAATTTGTAACTATTTCTAAATCTCAAAATTAAAATTTTTGATTCTATTCCTGAGATTTAAATATGTTATTTAACTTGTTTAAATAATATTTCTATTAAATGGAAGCTATTATTTTATTATATAGATTAAATATTCTGTTGTATTTTAAAAATGAACAGAATATTTTAAAGGATGTCTCGAGTCTGTGCCTATTAATATAAAACAGAATTATTCAATACACATATAGTTCTGTACTATATTAAGTCGATTCCTATTGATTTAACATCGAATTAACTTGTGTTTTAACAATTCTTCTCTATAAATGGAGTATATTGTTAAAGTTTAAACTTGCAGCAAATGGACAAAATGTCTTTAGCTATTGATTCCATCTTCACCGGATAAATAAAAGGCAACCGTCAACTTCAGCTTTCCTTTATACGCTAGCAGATAACCATATTATCCTGTTTTATTTATCATATGAACATTAAGTAAACAATTGAAGATATTTTATCCATTTGATGCAGGTATATACATTATTTTGGCTATATTTAAATTCAATATGTGTTAAACAGAAAAGTTTAATCACGAAATTATGTAGATATATGACTTATTCTTAATTCAAAAGTGATTTAAAACGTGAAAAGTTTGTAATTACAAAATATGTTTCTAAATTAAATCAGTTCTCAGACAGTTACATTAAATTATGTCGTAATATTTCAGTTATTTTCTTTATACTGTTTTAAAATAGCGTCGTTTCTGCTAGACAAGGAAAACTATAATTTTAATATTGATTTTAATTCATTATTCGTCAAAAAACATTCTGAATATATAGTTATGCCAATTGAGGTATAACAGCAAAATATAATAAGTAGCATTATGACAATTTTATGCTAAAAATCTTTCAGATGAATATGATATTCCTATTTCATAAACTGTTTCCAGAATTATATAAAATAAAATATAGAACGACTGCCATCTTATAGGCCTAATACGACCAGGTATAACCTGAAAATTAATATATTTATTACTTGTTTAATAAGAAAATATCTTTAAAAATTTAAATATTTAATGATTTTTTATTCTTTGGATATATTTTGAAGATGGCAGAACACTAAACGATTACATATAATTGCTGTTTATATAAAAAAAATGACTAATTATCGAAAATACAATTAAGATTATTGGAAATGTTATCTATATTACTTCTATACGATATTTTGTATGTTACATTACAGTTATATCTATAATCTTTATTGTAGTTCCTTTTCTAAAATGTAATTTTTTTTTGTTTGTTTGTTTTGATAAAGACCTTATTTGACATCAATTTACGTGGGAAGCATTTTTTTCTGTTTCACTAATGGCTTGTTGTTTTTTTGAGAGCATCCTCTACACTTAAATGATTTATTAATAACAAATAAATATCACAATGCAGACAATAATTTCATAACATCACGATTGTGACATCAAAAAATACCATCTACAGTGAGTGTTGTAAATAATTTCATTTGCTTAAATCAATGTCAATTTTAGCTTTCGAAGGAGTTTTTTTTTTATAGAAATGAAGCTATATCAAAACAAATTTTAAATTTGTGTAACAGAATAAAAAAAAATTGATTATAATTATTATTTTCTTAGTATATTAAATAATAGATTTTATAAATATTGCAGATTATTAAAGAACTTGATTTTTCCAGTAGGGAACATATTGAAAAGACCGTTCTGAAATTAATTTTTTTTTTAACTTACATAATGAAATTTTTTATCAATTTATTCATTGAATCGAATTAAGATTTTAATTATATAGTAATCATAAAATTGATAAATCTTATTATTATTAGATTTATCGTATCAACCTATATTAAATTTTTTCCTGTATTTTTTTTCAACTTTTAATAGCTCGACAAAGAATTTTCACTTCGTTAACTAAATAAGAAATTTCAACATTTATTCCGATAAGAATGAAACTAAAAACAACTTTTAATAGAAAATTTTTAGATGAGGGCCTTAAACGATTGTTTGCTTTTTATTGGCTCTGGTCGTGCCTAGTGTAGACTATTGTATTATAATCGATTTATCGATTTACAGTTGCTTTGTATTCAAAATAATATATTTTTACCAAGTAAAATATTTATTTGTTTATAAAATAATCTTTTCTAAAATTTTAATGCATTCAAGGGTTAAAATTATGAGTAAATAATGATCCGAAAGAGGTATAAAGTCATTATTTTGTAACTATATGCCATTAATTACTTGTAATTATATATCAAACTACAATTTGTAAACATATATCGGTTAACGTCCTAAAATAAAATGGTGGCCGTCCAATATACACACAGCCTATGAGGAGATTGTAAATATTTCTTGATTAATTTCATTTCGTTGCCTTTTTTCAAATAGAATCATCCATATTTTCTTCCCTTTAGAAAACATAAATATGTTTTCTGATATAAATCAAATTAACTATGCATATCATGAATCCAAGAGCAGCAAGTGGGATTATGGAATCCACTTCATGCACTGTCTGGGCAGCTGTTAGTTTTACTTCGAATATTTTATTATTAATTAGAACTTACCAAGTTAAAAAGGTAAATTTTAATACACTTATTGCAGAAATAAATTTTTTTAAATGTTAAATTAGACATTTAGTATTCATTATATTTCAATATGCAATACGATAGTTTAAAAAATTTATTAAATGAATTGTTAACATTTTCAGTAGTAATTTTTTAATATTCTACTGTAAACTCATTTTTATCATATAAATTATATTTTACACACTATATTAAATGCATGATTAAAAATAAAATCTCTTAATTTCTTTATTCTATAGGCAAAAATACTCGTTTGTGAAATATTATATTATATGAGAAATGTTATACATAATCCATATTTTATTTCTCTAAACGTGCAAAATGTAGAATAAGAGCTCCTCAAATAAAATAACAATTATTTATCATGCTATTTGTCACGATAATTTTCTTAAAAATTAACTTAGCAAATGCATCTTTATTTTAAAATTCTGATAAATATACATAGCTATAACTATACTTACTTAATAAATATATTAATTTTACTTATATTTTAATTTTTATTTACTAAAAATGGAAGATTATATACGCTGCTTCAACTTCTACATAGAAAAATATCCAATAAAATTTATACAATATATATTTTTTCTAATTGGATCTGTAAGCTTATTTATAGCCTATTCTTTCTTAGATAAAGATATTTGTTTCTTTATCTTTTTAATTGTCTTCTTTCTTTCATCAATTCAATGACTTCATGATCTTTAATTATGGTATTGCTTACTTTTCTACTGTCGAAGCTTGTTATTTAGAAAGAAAAAAAATGAGAGAAAGAATTCATTTATTATATATTTTTTTACAAATAATTAATTTATATATAATTCATAAAAGGATTCATTAATATCAGAAAGACAAAATTATATTCGCATTTAATGAAAAAAATGTGAATTTATAATATGATAGAATTCGAAAATATTTTATTAACAACTTTTTCTTTGTACTTTATTTTTACTCTTTTATTTATGCTATAATTAAACATAGTTCTATCTAAGCTATGTAAGATATACACTAAAAGAGAATTTCATCAATTAATGTTTAAAATATGGCATTATATTACAATTCTAAGAGAAAAGTTATTAAATATAAAAGTATATACTGTTCTGTATATAAAAGTATATAATTTTATGAGTATCGACTTTATAAGTTCTTTCCATTTCCATTCTCACTAAATTTTAACATGAAAAGATGGCGATAGACTTACACTATAAGTCCAAATCCGATAAAGCTAATAGAGAAAAAATACAATAATAGTTTTCCATTAAATGTTGTAGTTCTAGGTATTTATTGTGAAGACTTTCTACTTGTTAAATAAAAAATATAATGTCTATTTTGATTTAAAGTAAGCTGAAATGTTATGAGACATACCATTAGCTTTAAAATTTCAAATCCATTAGCTTTTCAAATTTTTCCATTGAAGTTATTTTTATGGCACGAGTTCACTTTTATAAATAGCATGTCTCTTTTGCACCAACTATTATTGATTTTTATTTTCTAGTTTCAATATTATTAGCCTGCAAAATTTTGAAAAGTGAAAGATCAATTTTCATTTAAAATCTTCACGGTATTTATCACTATTTCATGTTTTGATTTACTACTATTTCCATAAATTTGATCTGTTTTGATTCAAATGTTAAGTTACACAATTATAAATGGCAGTTCATTGATATTTTTTATATTCTGCTAGTAGTTCGACAAATATACTTGAAATATTAATAGTTAAAAATGAATGTATATAGTTAAAACATTCAAATCTTCCTTTAGGATGAATTGAATGCATTTTATTCTGTACTAATTGCAGAATTTTTACCTCTTTCTACTTTTAATTTTTAATAAATTGTGAATTTTTAGAAAATAAAAATTTTTTAAATGTTGGAATTGTTATAATCTTTAATTTTTATCACAAATGATGGAATCTCAAAATCTACTTAATGAATGATTAATAAAGAATTTGATTTATTTTAAAATGTCCGAGACAAATCAAGATTGATAAATTTTATGACCATTACTTTTCAAATAAATTGTATCATCTTTAATTATTTCTTTATTTTTCACCTCTTAATTTTTGTGATATAATTTTAAGTTTACTTTCCATTGATATCATCAGAAATGCTTACTATGCCATATATTTATCATTATATCCAATAACAAATTAATATGGTGATCGCATTGACACAAGAAATAGATGGACAATTTCCGGATTCCCCTGAAATATTAACTTTACCCACGAAATATTCTTTAATTAAATACAAATTCAAACGATAAATTAGACTTAATAATTGACTTCTATCTAGAATTTATTGAAAATATTTAATTTGATAAAGTTAAAAGAAAATATGATCAGTAAGAAGAAAACTTATTTCGATGTATTACGTTCATATTATTCAACAAAATTTATTTAATCCAATTTCTGATATTTGTTTGCCACAATAATTTATTTATCGTGGAGTAATAAAGGAAAAAATATAGCTTTCCTTAAATTAATTAAAAACATTAAAGTTTTAAGGTTCTTATCTAGACTGGAAAACAATAAATGAAAAAAATGCGTTAGAGTATATTTTCGTTTCTAAGCATTGTATTAAAAATAAAAACGAACAAACAAACGAATAAATACTATATCAGAACGGAATAAAAAATTAAATCAATAAAGTCTGAAAACTGTATTATTGCAAAAGTGCTACCTTAAAGTAATGAATTTAAAATGTATCTATTTTAAAAATTATTATTAAAAATTTCATTAAAAATAAATACGGAATAAACTTTATTGGATTTCCTTCGAATTGTAAACAGCTAAAAGTTCTAAATATATCCGTGTAATTAATGTTTTTACTTGCTACAGATGGTTCGTTTAGAAGGATATAATTGCTTCTTACAATGCAAAGGATATTGAGGAGAACAGAAAAATTATGAATTATGTAAAAAAAAAAACAAAAAAATATTCTGCGTTTGCACGAATAATTTATTAAATACTGTATATATCCAATGCCGAACATAAGAAAAATGCCATTTAACAATTGATAATTTACTTTCATAATTTTTTTAATAATTTTTATTAATTCGTTTGATTGGGTTTAAAACTGAATGGATTAGTAATTTATTTTTTTCGATGTTTAAATTTAAGTTAAACCTATCTATTTAATCGTTACCAAAAAACGAAATAAGTTAATGAGAACCTAACTTATTTTTTTCCTATAAAAAAAATGTATTTTTTTTAATTAGTGAGACTTATGATTATCATATTTGATTGATTAGAAAAAACAGTAGACTTAAAAAACGTTGCAATTTCTTGTTATATAAACTTTTGAATATTTAAAAAAAGTATTAAATAATGATAAAAAAAAAGGTATTGTGTTCATTTATTTCATAGAATCTAAAGATTATTTTTTTTATATCTTTCGACCTTTCTGAAACAAAAATTCCATTGAATTTAAAAAAAAACGAAAAAAATTACATTGTTCCTAATTAACTAAGTCGGATGGATAAATATTTTCTTTTTTTAAGAACATAAAGAAATGTTTTCATAATTATATTTTAATAAGAGATATAATTGCTGAATAAAATAACTTCGGATTGTTTGGATTATTAACCTGCTTTATTTTTAAAAAATGAGTGATTTTTCACGCAGTTTCATTAAGAAAATTCGTTTGTGCATGATGCCGATAATTTTTTCGTATAAACTATAAGAAATTTTCCCATTTTTAGTTTAAGGATACAGTTAGGAGTTTACCTGTCAATAAGTTTTATCTTCATTCCATGTTTTGACTATCTAATTTGCAGAGATCTCTATCAAGTGTTGCATAGAATCAGGCTCAGCTGCCCATCCTCTTGTCTATTCTTCCCAAAAGTGAGATTTTCTAGTCTCGGATATGTCAGATTCACTCAGTGATGGGATATAAGATCGGTCAGCGGCGTTTATTTTCTTATCCTACCATAGTAGAAAGAGGTTAACTCTTAAATCGAGTATTATCGAACTGTTCTGATGATGATTTATATAGAAAAAATTTATCCTATAAAATATGCGAATTTAATAAAAATTCCACCGCTCGTCACGTCAAGTGATACAAATAAAAGTTGTTTAGATCTGTATTGAAGTAATTCAATGATTTTTATTTATAAAAATAATTCTTCTACACTATCGTAAAATATTAAACATAATTTAAACTTAAAAAATTATCTTTATAACGTATTAATTACTGATATACAGTTTTAAATATTATTATGTTAATTGCATCATTCAGAAAAATTCCCTTTCAAATGAATTAAATAAAATAAATTTAATTTGAATCTAGCATATTTACTTAATAGCATATATTGTATATAAATTCCAAAGATTGTAAGTCGCTCAGTACTTACAAAACAATAAGATAAATCTGTTTAAGCCGCTGACTTATTATTACTTACATCTTTTATAGCGCAAAATAGTAATAATAAACGGGAAGTAAAACTATCAAGTTCTACTTGGCATTGTTTCACAAATGAAGTTCCAGTTAAACCTATTATGATTTTAAATTAGTAAACAAATCCTGTGGTTTATAATCGTTTCCTGTAATTTTATTTTGAATAGTTTCTGTGTTGTGATCTCTAAACATTTATTATTAAAGGAATAATTAAAATTCTTGTATATAAATCCACGCCAGAAATGAAAAATGTGTTTGAATTGTATTCCCGGAAAATTTTTAAAAATTTTGAGTAGGTTTTTAAATTGATAACTTGAATTGCCACAGACTCTATTTCCATTTCTTTTTTTTCCAATTTACTTTACGAAGGAAAGTAGAGCTTATGTATCTATCTGCATGTCTTTCAATAATAACTTTTGAACTAATTAATAGATTTTAATGAAATTTAGTAGGAATTTTATGTCATTAAAGATGACCTCGATACAGCAACATCTAATTCTCTAGCTTCCACTGTTTTGAAATGGCGAACATTCAAATTTTTGAGATATTCTCTTAATATCTTTTGAATTAATCAATGAATTTTTATGAAATTTAGCAAGACGTTTTATGTTTTGAAAATGATCTTGATGACATATCAATTAACCTTTTAATTTCAATCGCTTAAAGTGGCAGACAATTAAATTTCTGAGATTTCCCCCTAATAACCTATAAAATAATTTATAGATTTTTATGAAATTCAAGAATGACCTTGATGTCATGCAATTTAATCCCGCATTTTCAATCATTCTAAAATAGCAAATTTATTCGGAAGGAAGACGATTATTAGTATTTTTTATTATTTTTTTTCAGAACAGTTTGTTTCCTAACTTCAAAAAGAAATGAATTTATTAATCATTTAATAGCTTTCTGCTTTAATTCATTTTTATCATAGATTAAAATTTAATTTAATTTACTCAAACTATTCTCATTAGTTTAAGATAATACTAATTGCTTTATTACGCCTCAATAACATTGATTTGATATTGTAATGCTCATATTATTAAATCGTTAAGAGATATATAATTAATTAAAAATATCCATCCTACTATATACATTTAAAATCAGACGAATTACTTAGTATTTTATCGGATTATTCTCTTCGCAAATGTAAACCTAAGTTATTATCTGATAAGATTTGTACTAATGAAACTATTTTGTATTACATATTGTGTACTTGATTTTATCTAATAATTAAAACAAATTTTTCTAATTTCGAAAAATTGATTTCTATTATATATCATTGAAATGTTATATATATAAAATATCTAATAAAATGCACTTTTTTCTTCTTTTACTTCATTTTTAATATGGGGGTTACAGGAAGAGCTTGTTCGCTGACATAAATTCACTTTCTTTCATGACTGTTCCTATTGTAGTGACGCCATATTTATGACCCAATGACACTCTGATATCCATTGTAACGTCCCTGTTATGATGATATCATATTGATGTCATTTAAATAAGCTCGAGTATTAACTATAAACATAATTTTTTATCAAAAGATTTTTATTTAACATGACGGGTTATATAGAGAATTATAGAGACTAGTAATTACCCGCTTCATATAAATGAGTGGAAATATAATTTTGTGATTTAATCTTATATAACAGCTAAAACACCTCCGAACTCGCGTAGGGAATCCAAGATGTATTCGAAAAATAGCATCCATTATTACGTTACAGCGCCATCTGCTAATTCTGTCTTTTTAGAGGAACTATAAATTCAATGTAATTTTTATTTTTTAATTTTTAAATTATTAATAACAACAAATAATTTTGTCTGTCGCATACATCCAAAAATTAGACTTTTCAAGAAGATATTCTAATTATAGAAATCGGTACAGTAGTTCAACCGAAAAATGGACATCCAGCTAGCCGGCCACGTATAACTATTATTATAGAGATAAATGCACTTTTTGTATATTCTGCATTTATTGCATTTATTACTGCTAAATAATAAATAAAAAAACAGTTTAAACTTTCACATTTTAACTTCGAGTGAGAAAGATATAAATTTTTTATTCACGTTCAGTATTAATTTTGAGATACCACGAATAAAAAAAAGTGTTTCAACTGGTTGATATCTTTATCTTGGAAGAAATATTTTATTTATACCACGGTGGGGAATAGAAAAAAAAATTTATGAAAAAATTCTCTTTGATTGATTGACATGATTATTATGAAAATCACGGATATTTCATATATTTTATTTTGACGAGACAAAAATGAATTATTAATAAATATATTCCTTTTTTATTAATATCAAGAGACGATTTTGAAAATTAATATTTGTAGCAAAATATTTAAATTTATTTGATCATTTTTTTCGCTATTAGATTATAGAGAACATTTTATCATTTTTGCTTGTAAAAACATTTAAACTGTAGTAAATTAAGTATTAATATATGTTTGAAAATTTGCTTACTTCCTTTAATATAAGAATAGATCTGTTATAATAGGGAGAAGAATAATGAGATTCAAGACGAATATATATTAGATTAAAGCTGATCTAACTGGACACGAGAATTTTCAGTTTAATTGGGTAGCTATCTTAATTTTCTGTCTTCGTGAATTATCTTGTTAATTTTTTAATACTTAATTAACAAGGATTAAAGTTTTAATGATATATTGGAAATTCACTAAAATTTTTATCTAATTGAGATTAGTCTATTTAATATAATTTTTTTTAATAATTTATATATGAGTATCATCATACTTGAATCCTGTATAGGAATGGCACACAGATTTAAACACGATTTTATGCAAATTTCCATTAACACCGTGTTAATACAAATTTAATTGGTGTGTAAATTTAAATATCGTATATCGTTAGTAGAAATAATATGTAAAAAAAGAAAAATTAACTGATAAAATACAAATATAAATTCTTGTAGCATGTTGATCACGAACATGTTTTTAGGATTGTTTTTTTCATTTCATATTATGCAAAATTTCTATAAATTCTTCTGCAGTTTTAAATTTTAAAAACTTAAATTATGTATGAGATAAAAATATTCTGAAAAATTAATTTATTTTATTAACTTATTCAGATAATTCAATCTAACAAAGTGAATGACTTCAGTAGAAGTGAAAGCGAATTGCATTCCTTGATTATCATTGTTGAAATTTAACAATCCTGAGATTATCTATGCCAAAACTGGAATAAATTTACCTTCTAATTCATTTTAAGGACTGCTATATAGGATCTAAAATATTAAAATGTAAAAATGGATGAGGACTTTATGGACACATTACATTGCAAATTATTTTTATAATTTGCAGTTAATGAATTTAAAAAAATATATAAAAATTTTTTAAGTATTATGTTACAAAACAGTTTTTTTCCATCTAGAAAAAAGGAAAAAATATTAAATTTATATAGTTATAACTTAACCAAATTTGTGAAAACTGTAACTTTTTGAACAATATTTTTTTTTTTTAATTCCAAATTAAAGACATTTTTTTTAAATTTAAAAATGGACAAAAAATAGATTTTATTTTATGAATAAAATTAATTTTTATGAGACTTTATGCGATAAGTTCATTTTTATAAATATAGCAACACATATACTAAGTAACATTTAAGTAAGTAAAAGAAATATTTTCATTATTATAATTTATCTGTTATGTTTATATCATTCAAGGATTCTTAAATCATAATTATTATTCTCATTCAGACCGATGATTGCAAAAATTTTCTATTATGCGAAGCTATAAATTACAAGTTTAATAATGCAAGGAACACATTTTCTTCAGTTAAAAATGAGAATTTATCGACTTTTTTTTCTCCGTAAAAATCACTAACATTTGTAACTTGATTCAAGTTTAATTCATATTTATGTTTAATAAAAAAAATCATAATTATATATTATTGCTATTTAAAAAATAATATATTAATTTATTATTTATAATATCATTTTTTAATATTTTCTTTAAAAATCAACAAAAAGGAAAAAATAATAATTTTTCCGGATATTTTGATCGATATTCTATTTTTCTTAGCAAAAATTTTATTAATTTTCACATCTTATTCGACGACAAAAGAAAATCGATGACAAAAATAACTATTGATTCAAAAGAATAAAATTTAATACCTTTTTTTTTTCTTATTCTTCTTCTTAACGAAAATATTTAATATTTGCAGATAATTGTCACAATTCAATATATATTTTAAGCAGGAAAAAAATAAAAAAATAAGTAATTCTTAAGAGAATAGTTGAAATCCGATTTATATTTCGATATTGAATGTGATACATGAGTGGAAGAATTTTATGGAAGAAGTCTTTCTGACATTCCAAGTTATTTACGAATTCTTCCCATATTCTATGACTCTACAAAATGTCTTACTGAATTTAACTTGGAAGAAATGTTTTATTCAAAATTCGACCTCAATCTTAAAATCATAGTTTTTCTTTTAGTGAAGAAGTTGATGTATTTACACTAACGAAAGTTATAAAAGAATAGTGGAAAATGACAAACATGACAGGTAAAAAAAACAACCATGAAATTTTCTGCTTTCGTAGACAATAAGAAAGGAATTAATCAAAATATAAACTGAAATGACAATAAAAATCTACTATATAAAAACGAGTTAAAGCTGTCGTTCAATTCTTTTTTTACAATTGCTTAATTTATTTACAAGCTTTATAACATTAATTATTAAAATGTTTGAAATAATTTACGATATTATATTTTCTTTCGAATATCAAATTAAATTTCTCAAAATTACGTTTTTTTTTTTAAATTTTTTGCTTATTATTTATTGTTATTACTATAGTACATTGTTAAAGCAATAGCAATAACTGTGATTAAATGCTGTAGTTGTTTTTTTAAACCATTAAAATAAATTATTGTTTTGAACAGTAAAAATGAACATTTTTACTGTTGCTCCTATGAGAAAAGTCATTGATTTTTACTAATTTATTTTCTGTTTTGATGGAAAATACTCTTTTTAATATATTTCTTAATGAAACCTTAATAATATCCATACATACAGTAAACATTTTTTTTTCTCTTCTGTTTACATTGATGTTTTTTAATATGCTTTCAGAATCTAACTTCCAAATTATTTCGTTAATGCATTTTATTTGTTTTTCATATTTCGAAAATTAAATTCTGTTTACTCTGAAAAGAAATCCAACTCTTATCTATATGTTGTTATATACTATTGTTGTACAGTTCTTAGATAAAATTACTTAACCAGACAAAAATCCCAAAGTTTGAAATTTATAAAGAAAAAAAAAAAGAATTCTAATGTAACATTCTTTTGCTTTCAAAATAATAAGAAACTAAAGTAGTTGCCATAAATTATTTATTAGAAAATGAGTAAAAATATCAAACAAACTATTGTTAGAACAAATAAATGATTTTGATTACCTGTTACTATTTTTAAAAACAATCATTAAAACTAAACAATGATTCTTATTTTCCTTTCAAATATTTCTTCATTAAATTTTTTGACTTAAATTACAACTAATATCTAAACAAATTATAGTATATATATTTATTTTTAGAGAAAATTAATATTATAAGTTTATTCCTTAACTAGATATTCTTTACTGAAACCACATTCGTCAATTTAGTAATTCAGCAACAATTTATTAAAATATGGAGACTAAGAAAAACTAAACGTCATTTAATTATTTATAAATATCAGCAGAATACGGCATTTCTATGTTATTTACGGATTTCTATGTAACTTTCGTGCATTCATAATTTTTAATAATTATTTTTCATAATTATATCGATGAAAACAGTTTCAATCCATTACAAAATGATCTTACAGCATCCTGTACAATACAGTACTCAAGGCTACGTGTTTCCTATAAATAATTTTACATCTGTAACTAGTTTTGTATATTTATCTGGAATAAAATATCTCAGCAGCTGTTGCACAAATTTGTATTTTTGTTTTTCTGGGACCAAATATATTTTTACATAAAATGGAGATACATAACCGTTATAAACGCATTATGGTTGAGTAGTTTAAATGATCTAAAAAAAAGAAAATCGTTAAAAATTGCACTTTATAAATTTAAAATAGGAGAAATTAATAATATATAAAAAAAGAATTATCTATAAAATACTGGTAAATAAATTTAATTTCTGTCGTTAATATCTATAAACAATTAAGATGAGTAAAGTTTTAAAATTATCTGAATTATTACTCACTACATATATTTTATTTATTTCTAATATTGTTTTTAAGCTTTCATTTAGAGTATTTTTATGCAGTTAAAAAATACTCTAAACGTTATTTAAATAAATAATGAATGTAGAGCTTAAGTACTTTTTAGAGAGAAATCATTACTATTTTGTTAAAATTTTTATAAAGTCCTTATAGCTTTACCTCATGAAAATTTAGTTCGAATATGGTTTAGGTTTAAAAATTTAATTTTACAAGTTTCAATGATTTTTCAACTTTTCTATTATAAAAATTGTAAATAAATCATAAAATTGAACAAACTTTAGAAATAATTTAGTTAATTTGTCTAAATCTGCTGATAGATTCGATCTAATGCAAGAGAAATTTTATTAGGCATACTTATGCTAATTATAAAACTATATATAGAGTGGCCCAAAACTCACTAGACCATTTTAAAATATAATATCTATTTTACTCTTAATTTTTTCAAAATTTTTTTCCAGATTATTTATATGTAATCCTTGAAAAATAGTTATGGAGAAATTCATCATAGAGCAACGAGTAAAAATGATCCAATTTTGTCTTAGAAACATTACAAGAGGTGATGAGCACACTTTAGAAAGAGCCCGCCACTGTCAAGAACAAAATGGTGGTCATTTGAAGGGTATAATCTACAAAACTAATTAAAAATAATTTCCAAGAAATATATTTATTGTTTATAAAATAATAAATGTGAATTTTTAATACGTAAAAGCATTACTTTATTTGAATATATGGTCTAATGACTTTTGAGCCATCTTGTATATATAGTGTGCTATAATAATTGCAAATAGTTTTACAATTGACATAATTACGCTTAATTATAATTTTATTAAGCATAATTATGCTTAATAAAATTTTAATTAAGCGTAATTATGCTAATTGTATATATTGTTTTATTAAATTATATATATAATTTAATAAAAGCTATTAATTTTAATATGTGATTTAATTGATTACAAGTTTCCATTATCATCCTGTTTTCATTTAGAATATTAAGAATTTTTTATATTTTATTAATATTCCAGTAAAGTAAATGTAACGTATAAAAATTTAATATTATTTTAAATAATTTTGATCAGATATTTGATATAAACTTTGACATTATTGTTAAATAAGATATGGAAAGTTCAAAAATTTGATTTCATAGACACATCCGGAGGCATTCAAACTATTTATAATGTAAAAATAAAGAATACGTTCATAAATATAAATTTTTTTATAATAAAATATAAAAATAATTTAAAATTTAAAATTTAAAAAATAATTTATGTATAACAGCATAGTTTTGTTGATCCTTAACGATTATAAAATTGTAAAATTATTTAATTAATATTCTTATTCTATATTAAGAATTTAAATAAAATTACTATTGATGATTTATTATGCTTATAATTGTTTTTTATCTATACGAAATATAAATAATTTTGATTATTTATTTATTTATATGTTATCACTTTTTAATGCTTTATAAATTAATTTTTATTCAATAATTATGACAGACATACCAAAATGATGATGAATAATTAGATAATTTGATTATTTATTAATAATTTCAAAATAGAAAATATGAAAGTAAGAATAAAACTACAAAAATGTTTTATTGCGTATTTATTTTTATACAATGTTAAAGGAGATTATATATTAGATGAAAAAGAAAGAATAGTAGGTCCTTATTAGACTTAAGCATAGTGCAGAGGAGACTGGGGATGATGATAACACTTTTTATTTTATAATTATTTCACGATATAAAAATTTTAATTTCAGAATAACAAATAAGTTATTGTAAAGACCAGTTAGTAATCTCTTCATCACTTTAAAACAAATTTTATTCGATTAAAATGAATATTTTTTTTTTTAAATATTTTTCTGAACGATGTCAAATGCTACAATCTCTCTCTCTGTCTGGGTAGGTTGTAACATCCTGTGAGGAGGATCGTAAAATTACAAATAACTATTGCCTGTGTACAAGTTTCTTGCATTTAAATTTTAGGATATAGCTTAATAAGTTTCAATTTAATTCTCTAGTGAATAACCAGAATCATAGTTGTGATAACATAGAAGTAATTACCAGCTGTGTATTATTCGTCACTTCCTTTCTTCTCACTGCATGAATTCATTTCTCCCATTATTATAGTTGTTATAGTCTCATTACACATAAAAAAAATACTTTTTCATCTGAATTGCTATTACTTGGATATTTGATGTTTGTGAATCTACATCATTGATTTAGATTGTTATCCCTGCTCTAGATTCCACCATTTTGGTTTGGAAGACACTATCACAATTAGATTTAATATATAATAGAGAAGATATATTAGGTTATGTTACTATCTTATAAGTTACTATATGGTTGCTACACAGGAACAATTTAACAATTGAAATAGATTTATAACTTTTAAACCAAGCTGTTTTTTAGTTACGTAGTTCTGAAAACCCATTTTTATTGAATCAATCGTGCTGCATTTGCGTCAGCTAACTGAGGTCGTCATATGGCAACCTTGGCTAGGTATCTTCAATATGAAATTTCAAGCCTTTTTGAGTAAACTAGGAATGAATACAGGTACCTGTTACAACCAGCCTGTATTACTTCTACCCCCTTCATAATACATCGATATTTAAGAATTGTACAGAGTTAGCTATACTGTATTTTTCTCTGTGGCAGCATATGCAGTTTGTTTCGGATTACTGTATATAACTCAGATTAATATACAGTATATTAAATCAATTGTAGTCAATATATGCTATATAAACCCATTATTTTAACGAAAGTTCAAAAGTTTTCGATAATACAATCAAAAATTTGAATAACGCAAACAAGAATTATTTCATTTTGATCAAACTTTAATCTTTAAACTATAAAAATGTAAAATAATAAAAAATTAGAACTTATTTTCAGTATAAACAAAAATGTAATATTTAATGCTAATGTTTTAGCCGAAACAAAAAAAATTGTCTCTTTGAATGGTTATAGCTGGGAAGCAAACATGTCATGAAGCTGAAGTACATCTGTCTCGTCTTTATATTTCTATTTTAATTAATACTCACTGCGTTAAATTTGATGATCTACATTTCTAATGTATCTGGCTTTAAAAGATTGAAGAAGTAAATACATAATATGCATTAGGATTATTTATTTATTTCGTTTAGTGTTCTTAATCATTCTTGGTCTCATCACTGCTAGCTTGCCACGAAGCAGATTATAAACCAATTTGCAGTCATAATATAATTGTTATATAAAATAAAACAATTATGCAGCATATCTAAGTTAACATATAAAAGTAATTTTCAGGTTTCAACTGAAAATGAGTAGATAATAACTCTAGAAATAAATTTGAAATGAGAGAGCTCTTGCACAAATTTGCTTTCTGAGTTCTAATCTACTCATTTTCAGTTGAAACTTGAAAATTACTTTAATAAGTTAACTTTGATATTCTGCACAACTTCTTAATTATTATTTTTTTCAAAGTCTTGACAGATTTTCTAATTTCTCATTATTTATAATGTTTACGGTATTTGTGTGGATGTTCGATCGTTTTAGATTAATTATGCAAATATAATTCATTAGAAACCTTTGTAAAAAATTAAAATTACTTTAAAAAAATTTTGTTTCGTTTTATTTTAACATTCATCCTGGATGTATCTATTTTAAAAAATAAAGTATGTAACGATTATTAATTTATATTCGATTTATTTTCTAAATATTTTAAATTCGATAGTAGTCAAGTATATTTTTAAACAGAAAAGCTTTTCAAATTTAAAATATTAGATTTATTCGAAACTCCCGAAAGTTCTTTCGATCGAAGGATAGTTGTTATGAATGCTAAACCAATCGCTTCTGTGCCATAAATGAAGAGTATAGTCCTTCGACCGGATGAATTCAAAACTTACGACGTGTTAAACGAATAGAATTTTAGTAGTCTGTGAAACTAAATACGACATCACTGGGAGACATCTTATCCAGTTTCAATATAAAACGAACAGCATGTTTTCCGTCCAGTTTTAGATATGTTCTTACAAGTTTCTGATTTCGAAGACAGGTACGAGACATTGGATGGTAGGAAACAACTCAAAAGCGGTTTTTACGCTACTGTCGAATATGGCATTCAACATAGTCTTCTATTGTGCATTTCCCAATAATATAGTTTTTATCAAAAATGTAGTCTCGAAATCAATAAAATCAGTTTTCATTGACGCTCAATTCTTGTCGCATTGTGCATATTGAAAATATCCAAAAATGTGTTTGTAATAACAATCAAACGAAATTTTTAAAAGATTTTTATTATGCACTACTGCAGTTTATTTTTTTTTAATAATTATTCTATAATATTTCAGACATTTATCACTTTAAAAAAATGTTTAGAATTTGTTTTACCTTAATTATTTTGTAAACTTTTCTTTAAGAGATAAAAAAATTTATTCTATATCAAATATTAGAATGAATCATGCAAGGTATTTCTTGCTTTTAGCTGTTTTCGGATTGTATACTGTAGTTTTAGCATAGAGATAGTTATGTTATTTTAACGAAAATTCGTTTTAAGAATTAAACAAAGCTAATTTAATTTTTCTAAAATGGCTCTTATGGGTATTTTGTATACCCATAATAGTTGATATGGTAAATCCGATTTCTCGAATATAATAAATTTTTTCGAGTGTCTTAGTCGCTTCCTTGTTTAAACTCAGATCGTTGAAGTTCGAGATTATTTTCTAATTTTCAAAAAGAAATAAAAATCGTCTTGTTTATTACGCTATTAAATTAGTTTAAATTTAACAAATGCCATCAGTGTTTTTAAGTATTTTGATTAAAAATGGCGTTTTTAAATATATAGTTAATAAGTATTCGTAAAGTTATCAATTTAAACTGTTAAATGCATTTTATTTTATATATAATTTTATTAAAAAAGCACTTTAAATACGTTTTTACATTTAGAAATAACACTTAAAATTCATTCCCTCTGCATTTCGGTGAGATTCGTTTACGATTATCGCAATCTTGAGACTAATTTAGGATGCTAATGTAGATATTAATGAATTTCTTAAGATACTCTGAACATTTGCCAATTTTCTATAGTTTAAACTGTGTATATTTAAAAATATTCAAGTTCGTTACATGGTTTATATTTAATAAACTACAATTTGAAAATATTCGGTATTCACCATTACACTTGATTAATATTCTTTTACTTAAATTATGCTTGCACTGTATGTGAGATTACTAAGAATTTCGATTAAAAAAATTATATTATTAATTGATCTATTCATAATTCAATATATTAAATGATTCTTACGTTATTTTCACTCAAAATGAACGTATATGCTAACAAGATAGTGATGTATATAAGCTAAAATGGCGAGTATAATAACTGCAAGAGGAAGAAAACCAACTCCAGCCTTGCATATCTACGAGGTTGCGCCGGATCTAGGGCGAGGCAAGTGAGGCAGTCGCCTCGGGCGAAAATTATGAGGAGGCATGAGAATGAAATTTCAATTTCACCCACAAGCTTAATTATATTTATTTTGACGATATTTCGCGCTGTAGAGTCGGTCTACAGGCATAATGGTGTATTTTTCTAACGGATAATATTTATCAAGAGAGCGAGAGAAACCAATGCCAATTAAATTGATTAATTGATAAACAATTAATAAAGGTTTTGCCTCGTTGAAAGCAAGAAAATTAAAACTATAGTTCATATTTATTATATCTATTATGTCTTTTTTGTAGTATTTTGTTAACTATTTGTTGCTTTAAAACCGGATGGCCGAGTGGTAATGCGTTGACATATCACGAAAGACGACCTGGGTTCGTGTCCCGGGGCTGGTATCTGCTGAAAAATTTTTCCAGGTTTCCCGTACTTCGCCATTCGGCCCCTTTCTACTGGTGTAGATGTAGTTCGTGGTTGGAACTGGCCCCGCCCCTTAATAATCTCAGATTGGAAAGAGGGCGAAAAGACTGTTTTTTATGTTTCTCAGTGACTATGTATCTGATGTCATTACATTCCCGATTCCAGTGTATTACATATTTTTATGTATTAATGTGCGCGAATGAAGAAGAGAGCGCCATTTTCTAATTTTGCCTCAGGTGACAAAATATGTAGATCCGGCGCTGCCACGAAGTTTCAATCTATTGAAATTTTCATCTAGAAAAATAGAATATAGTTATCGTAGAAAAATAGAATATATAGTAGATTCCATATCTACTATATTCTATACAATAGCATGAAGAAATGTTTTTGCTTAAATATGCACTCATTTCCATACGCCATTTTGCAGATGGCTACGCTAGAATAAAATTGTGCTTTATATTCAGTAATATTAAATTTTACTTAATTTTCGAGTAAAATTTATAATATTTATAACATTTCAATTCGAATTTTATATCATATTTATATATTTTTATTTTATTCGAATAAATTATCCGGGATCTCAAACATATTTTCGACAATTATTAAAGTTCAAAAGAATATATTCACTTTCGCCGAAATAAAGCAGGAATTAAATCAGAATAAAGAGTATAAAAATATTAAAATTAGTTTTAAGTTAGAAACATTTTAAACTTTTAAATTATATAAAATTTTGAACACAATTTCTTAATTATTAACTTTAATAATTACATGAGACGTCAGCATTATCTTTACATGCTAGCTTTGGACTGTAGATTATTTACGCTGTTATGAAAGAGAATTGGAGTTTTCCCAAGAGTTTTAAGGATAAATATTCTCTTGCTATAATAATAAAGCTTCACAGAGTAAATCACGGAAAGATAAAAACAAACAAATGAATTATTAAAATCTTCATTTTTCATAATTTTCTACTTGTTACAATAGTAATCATGCAATAAGAAAATATGCTGAGAAACGATTTTATTTTCGTGCAATACGTTACCGAATGTGTCGCAAAAATTAATAGAATTAATTTTCGAAGTTCTGAGATCATTCGAATAGTTTAAAATCACATTTATTAGTGTATAAGTTAATTTTAAATATTCTACTAAACATTAACGATGTTTGTTTCTGCGCGTTACAACACATTTACATTTGTTAACTCGTACAGAGTAATTATCATTATTTTTTAAACATTAAAACTTAAAAAAAAAAGTAAAACAAAAGAAAAAAAACTATAAATTTTCAAATCCTAAAATAAAAAAAAAATAACTTATCGTTGTCTTATTTATTAAAGAGATTAATTGAGAATGATAAACTATATTCATAAAACTTAATACTCAGTAATTAAATTATGATTTATTATACTCAAGTACGTGTTTTTAATCCTAAACTTCGAAACTATTAAAATTGTTTTCCCGATATGGTTTAACAACTCGCCATAAATAACATCATGCTAACATTATCCTAAATTTAAAACTTTGTTTATTCATTAATTTAATAAATTTATTTAATTTACTTGTACGCTTTACGATGATACATATATATAAATACATATACATATTAAAAAAAAGACGAAATAATTAAATTAACGATGACAGTAAATTTTTATAGTTTAAGAATAATTTAAATTCATTTAAAGATATCTTTTGAGTTAATTTATATTATGTGATTTGCTACTGCTCTTTATGAGACTTAGAACGATTAGCTGTGGTAAATTACTTAATACTCTACACATGTTTGCTCATATCTAATTATAACTGATAGTATTAATCATACTGAATATATATATAAGTTCTTGCGCTTATTAACTGATGTTATAGAATAAAATTTGAAAACAACTTTTTTTGAATGATTATTGGATCAATAATAATAGTAAAAATACTAAGATTTTTTTTCCTTTTCACTGACGAAACGTCTAATTCATCGAAGTAATCGGAAGATGTATCGAGCAGCATCACTTCTAACAGATTTAATTTTTAAAGCGATGTATCGAAAAAGTATTTTACTTTAGAAAATTTCGAGCAGAATCCGCATTTATTGTAAACTTTTAAGGATACAATTTGACCTAAGGCAGAGAAGAAAAAAAATTTTTTTAAGTTATACTGGTGACAATTTGTATCAAATTTGTACTGAATATCTTCTTCTGACAGTAACGCAGCTTTTGTTGCTTTATATTTTTCTCCATTGTTAAAATTTGTAATTCGGATAAAGAAACGGGTATGTATATATATATATATATATATATATAATAATAATCTAATAATGCAAACAATAATTTTTTTCTACGAGATAAATTTTTAAACATATTTTTCTCTTTTTATCTCTTTGACGTTTTAATAAACAATTATATCTATAGTACTAAAAAAAATTTCAATTGAAATAATATTTTGGATTTAAAGCTACATAAAACATTTTTTAAGTAGAAAGAGGATTATCTTTTATAACTAAAATATTTTTTTTTCATTTATCTAACTTGGTATATGACTAAAGTGATTTTTGGGTAAATCCTTATTAAATTATCTACTTAAGTTAGAAATATAAATGTAATAAAAATTTATTTTCTAATGGAAATTTTCCGATTTATAAAAAAAAACATATAAAAACGTATTATTGAAAAATTTTAGCGTTTTTTTTAATGCAAAAATTTATTTTCTATGCACATTAGGAAGTGGAGTTTACTACTCTAAAAAATAAAACAAAATTTGTTTATTTAAAAATATTACAAATGCACAAGCGAAGAACCTGCACTGAATAACTTAAAAATAATTAACTTAATTAATTAAATAAGGTTATAAGTCAAGAGCCAATTTCATAATTGGTTCTACTTAACAAATACGGTTAATTTGACAGGAGAAATTTTCGATATACATAAGCATCTCTAAACAAGTTGCAAAATTTTGACATGAATATGATATATTCCGGTTATTTTGAGCTTGATATGTAAGATGAAATTATCAAATGAACGTAACTGTTAAACTGTTATTAGATCAAAATATTCTGTTGGTATGAACAGGACAGGAAAACGTATATACGTCAGCATTTGACCGTAATCCATTATAAGTTGTGTACTTTCAAAATATTCCGTATAATGAGATTCTTCAATTCAGATATACGAGATTTATAGTAGAAATTTTGCTATAAGTCTACAATTAATGTGGTCCACAATTCATTTTCAAATGCAAATTGAATACATCAGTTAGACAATTAAGGGAATTATTCAATTTTCTGTAACGAACAGCAAGTTGAGAAGCATGAAATATATAATAAATGCCAATTTAGATGTATTAAATGGTTAATAAGTACTATAACTATATTCAATATTAAAAGGAATTTGAATTATTGGGAATGTAGTTCGTTTAGGCTCCAAACTCTAAAATTGTTATTCTGGCGACTTAAGGCTGGTTGCACGATTTTCGGTCTAATCTGCAGAATAGTTATCGGTAGAATAAATTTAACTCGGTTCAAAAATCTAAAAATTAAGTACAGAATTATGTACGAGACATAAGTTAGATATCAGTCAGATAGCTTGAAGATAATTACTCCGCTTTACCATAGCAACTCGTTTGAACATGAAGGCACCGATTAAGTTATTTACTATTTTTGAATATTTGCAGCTCAGCTTTTAATTTATTTTTAATTAAACTAAATAGTAAAAATATTCACCAAATACTGTATTTGTATGATTAAGCATATACTAGCATAATACCCGAATATTTTGCAATAATAGTCTGAATATAGATTTGAAAATAAAAGTCTGTATTTCTGATTTATTATTTTACTCTTGTAGATCAATATATGTGGTTAAAATGCACACACACACATAGTGTATATATAATATGTTAGTAACAATTTATTTTATAAATTTAAAATAAAATAATAGACTTTTAATTTGTAAAGTGCATATTTCACTTCAATATTAATCATAAAACTTGATTTTCTTTAAACTGAGTCTCACATTTAAGTCATCACCGTGAAGGGTAAATGGATCTATCTTTTTCAGAAATATTTGTTCTAAATTGAGATAAATGTAATCCAAATAATTTAAATCGAGATTATTTTCAGCTTCGAATTCGGAGTTGTTGTATTCCGCGTCATAGTATAGTTTACTGGATAATCTATAGAATAAATTTTTATCATACCCAAAATCGGTTGGTTAAATTAGTTGGCAGTTTATCCTAGAGATTTGAGTTCGTGCAACGCAGCAAGCTAAATATGCAGATTAAAACCTGTTTTAACCTACAGATTAAGATTCGTGCAACCGACCTTTAATCTATTGTTTTGATCCAAATAAATTATTTTATTAAAATTTTTGATCATTTATCATAGTAGTCTTATGTATTCATAATTTTTGTGGGTGCAAAATATCTCGAAAACCAACATTTAAAGAGCATTCAAATTTTTGACAATCATTCCTTTGTTTTTCTAGTTATAGTCAAAATTAGTTTAACAACTCTTTAGTTGTCCTGTTACAGGATGAGTAAGGAGTTGTAAGAGTAACTGTCATAGAGCCATAATGGCAACCATTCAAAATTAAAAAAAAAAAAAAACGATAATTTTAAACTGTCATACACTAATGATATTATTGACACTAACCAATTTTCTCCAGTTTACACGATGATATACAAGGATCTTTGAACGAAATTTCGGCTTCTTATACCATTTTTCATTATCTTTTCTCTGCAGTTTTCTTTCTCAACTGCTGCAGAAGGATAAATAAAAATGAAATCATACGAATATGCAATCGTTATTTGATAGTATAGTTGTTCGCTTCAATATTGATTTCAATATTGCATATTGGATAATGAATCAACCCTACAATAGAAATTATATAATCAATTATAATAATTACGTTGCAGAAGAGTTTAAACAGAACTGTGAAATATCACAAGGTTCATTACTAAGTTCTCTATTGTTTATTATGTATATAAATCATTTATTTTCCAAAAACATATAATAATATTGATATTTGCTAATGATTTTAAGCTTATTCCTTTAAATTCTGATGATCTTTATAGTGAGATTATTTTAGTTGACTGCTTGTTTAAAAATATCAATAATTTATACTTCGACAGAGATAAAAATACTCTCTAAATATTATCCAGATTAATAATGATAAATACTGTATATTATTTTCATAGACATATTGATTTAGAAATTATTTTTGATTATATTGACTACATATATTTGAAAACTATTTTTACATGAGTGACTTAAAATATGTTGGTAACATAATTTTAAAATCTTAGTTTTATATTATGGCTTTCATCTGGAATTATTCGTGATATATCTGATACTGCTTTTCGGTCTTACTTGGACAAAACTAATTTAAATAATTAGCGGTTTTTAATAAATTTCTTACTTAAATTTGGTAATCATAGAATGCAAAGATCGTATTCAGAATAAGTTGCCATTATTTAATGCCCAAATAATTCATTAAGGGCCGGTTCCACGACTTTCGGTTTAATCTGCAGAATAGTTATCTGTAGAATAACTCTAACCCTTTAGAAAATCTAAAGATTAAGTACAGAATCTTGCACGAGGCAAAAGTTAGCTATCAGCCAGATAGCGTGAAGATAGTTACTGCAGATGCGCTTTACCATAGCAACTCGTTTGAACATGAAGGCGCCGATTAAGTTATTTACTGTTTTGAAATATTGTATTTGCAGCTCAGCTTTTAGTTCATCATTTTTAAAAATATTAACCAAATACTGTGTACGTATGATTAAGCACACACACACACACATACACATACACACATATATATAAATATATATATGTAATATGTTAGTAACAATTTACTTCATGAATTTAAAATAAAATAATGGACTTTTGATTTATAAAGTGCATATTTCACTTGCCTTTGATACTAACTATAAAACTGTTGATTTTCTTTTAAAATAAATCTCACATGAAAGTTATCATGGTAAAAGGTAAACGAATCTATCTTTTTTAGAAATATTCATCAGGATTGAGATAAATGTAATTCAAATAATTTAAATCGAGATTATTTTCAGCTTCGAATTCGAAAGTTGCTACATTCCGCCATAGTATTTTGCTGAATAATCTATAGAATAAATTTTAACCCGCCCAAAATGGATTGGTTAAATTAATCTGCAGTTTATCCTAAAGATTTAATCTCACGCAACGCAGCGAGTTAAATCTGCAGATTAAAACATGTTTTAATCTGCAGAATAAAACTGGTGTAACCGGCTCTAAATGCCTTATTGATCAGTGGATTAAATTACAGAATATAAAATTGATGTCTAAAATAATTAATGATTTTATCTTTATCGGAAAAATATATATTAGCATACTAGATATAAGATCTATGGAATTTATCTGTATAAAAAATTTAAAATTATTTCGAGAGAGCAATCTGTCATTTTAATGAAAGCTATAGTCATCAATAATTTGATGGCCCCAAAATTCGAATTAGGAGTGCGTTAAAATTATTTTTATTGTAAATTATTGATATTTTTTTATTAAATAAAAATAAACAAACCTTCACTCGAATACTACTTATTTATCTTCCTAAAAAATAATCATATCGTTACTTTCCACTGGTAAAAGCGTTTAATTATATTTTAAAATGGTTTTCTTTCGAGGTATTTATTATGAGATTTTGTTTAAATATTATTTAACTTACACCTGAATTTTAAAATATTTTTTCCTGTTCATGTACTTCAAAATAATATTGAGTTTCAACAAACTCTTAGAAACTTCTGTTTAAATTGAAAAATGTCAAGAAATTTCTTCATGAATATTTTCGTTGATAAATAAAACTTGACATCGAATGAATTAAGAGATACTTTTTTCTATATTTTTCAAAATTCGAACTTATATATGGAAATATATTTTTAAAATTCTTGATTCATTCAGGACAAAAAAATAGAAAAAATTAGATTTATTCGAAAAAAACGTATTATAAAGTGCGGAAATCAGAATATTGAAATTGATTAGACAAATTTGTAAAATTTTCTTAGAAATTCGCCATTTTGAATCTATACTGAATAGAATGAATTGACTTAATATAATATTTACTTAAATTTATCTTTTATATATTGTTTTAGTAGAATTATTAAACTATTATTATGTGATAGAATATAATATTATTTTATTAAAACGTCCATATTTTATTCATATTGATATAATTTTATTTCGGTCTTACGAAAAGTAAAAATCGGCATTTACAAACGGCCAAGGGTGAGATTTATGTAATAGTCGAATAACTTACTATATACTGGCCTAAACAGTTATCTCATCTGCATCTTATACATATTCAATAAAGATATATCGAAAATTTAAGCTATTTGGAAACATTTTGGGTTGCAAATAATAATATTTGAAGAAATTCAAATTTATCTTTCATTGCACTATTTGTAAGAACCTAATATACTTCCATGCGGGCGAAATATGTGTAATTCAAAATGTTTCAGTTTATTCAAAAATACTATGCATATTCGTATGTATATATATATATTTTATCTATTTTAACGATAGCATGTTCTAATTTCTAGAATATTGGACTCTACAATAATAATATTGTTTCTTTCTGTAGGCCTATGTAAAAAGTTTGCGTGATAAATCCTGCAAAGATAAAAAATATATATAGTTAGATATTGTTTATAATACTTTCCTTATATGATTTCTATACAGTTCTAATTATGTATCGATCATAAATTTAAATTAAAAACAGTACCTATTTAGCCATAAACTGAAATGTGTAGCTTGTAATTCTGAAAGAAATAATATTCATTTGCTACATATAAATAATATTTAAAAAATATAAATATCTTTTACTATATTTTACATTATACACGTACTGTTTTTAGACAGAATAAATATTTTTTTATAATTGATATGGTTATAAAAATATCGATATTTGACCGGAAATTAAATTATAGAGGGAAAAAAAACCATTAAAGTACTGTATCGAAAAATATTGTTACAGAAATTTCAACTAAAATCGACTCATTTTTATTGTTAATCACTTCTTAAACATATTCATTCTTTGCAGAATTCGTGATATCTTTCACTGCATCATGTGATATCTGATAATATATTCTAGTCACCTCTTTCGATCTCGATCCATAATATGTCTTCGAGCAATTCTCATCATGCGTTCACATACAAAATTAGTAAATTCGTAGTTCGTTTTGAATTTATATATATATACCTTTCATTTAAGAATTCTAAGTAAATATGCGAAATAAAAGAACTGATTTATTTTTAACGTAACTTTATCGATTTTTCTATTTTTAATTCTCTTTTTGTAGTTTTTTTTAAGTGTATACTTCGCGTATACAGTATTCTAATGAAAATATATTTGTAACATTATATGAGATTTCCACCAATTTTTGTATTTTTATGATTAAATTCGTCGATAGCGGTGAGTAAATCGATGTTATAATCCTATTCATTACTGGATGATGTTGGATTAGAGTTCATTTTAAAATAATGATAATCCGTGCATTATTGTACTAAATAGAAAACAGAAAAAATAAAATAAAATTCTTAAAAATGTCATTCATAAATGACATGAAATAGGATAAATTCCTATTTTCGTTACGGTTAAATAGTTGATATCATAGAAAATTGCTAAAAATTATTACAGCACGATTATTAACTAATTGTAAACATTCGATAGTTTGAGGTTCGTCTAAAATTAAAGTTCAATTTTATCTTTACAAAATTGGTTTCATTACTAAAGCTGTTGTTTTGATATCATGTTTCTTTTTTCTTTTTTGTTATGAAGAGTCGATATAGATCCACATCACTTCATCGAAAAACGTGACCATTCCATAATAATTTTTTTTATAGAAAATTAAATAACAATATGAAAAAATTTAATATCACTACAGAAAATTTTCTTAAATTATTTATTCGAAATTAAATAAATAAATCCTTCGACTACTTTTTCTCTTTTTGAAAGTAATAATGTAAGGATTATTAAAATTTATATTAATTTCGAATGGAATTATTTGTTTTGATTTTAATTATTCTGTTAAAAGAGATAATTTAATTATAATTAATAACTTTTATCGCTTTATACACGCTACATTCAAATATTTATCTTATATATTTTTACAAATGTTTATGGGTTTATACAAATCCTATTCAGTTTTGCAATTATGGTACACTTGTAATAATAATTTTCGTATTTAAATGAAAGAGAATAATTAATTTCTATTTAAAATAATATTTTCTGATTAATGCTTCTTATCTCTCTTAATCTTCAGAATATAATTTGTTTTGAAAAGTTTCTAAATTCGTTTTAATAACACTAATTCAATTTAATGCAAAAAGAAAGCTTTCAGTTGTTTAGATAAACACTTATCTTTTAGTCGAGAGAGACTAAGAAACAAATATTTAAATTATTTGGTCATTTGAAATTGTAATCTTGAATTTCCAGAAAATGAAAATATTTCTTTTATTCTTTTTTTTTTATTGAATAAACTTACATTTTCATTCTTGAAACTTTTTTATTTTACTTATATTTATTAATACCGCATGTTGTTTTTACTATGGACGATTAAAACGAATGAAAGAAAAGTAGTTCTAAAATAAAATTAAATATTTTTAATAAAATTATAATGTTTAATTGTATGCGAAAGTAGCAGTTTGGAAGGAAAGCATGTGGAAAATGTGCAAAAAAAAATTTTTTTATACGTGAATTTTTGTGGCTTATCTGGAAAATTATTTTATCATTTATGTCATGTTATGCTTCAGAAAACAAATGAGCATTATTTATAATTCATGTATATATATAAATAATAAAACATTTAAAACGATAACATAAAAATAATTATATTTAGTGCAGAACATTATGAAATAAGATATATTTTATTGTTACGAATGAGATAATAATATGAATAGATAATAACTAAACAAATATTAATTTATAAAATACAAAAGATTATAAAAACGTACATATAATTTTTTTATATCAAAATAAAGTTCGGAATTTAATTTTCCAATAAAGTTCGTCATGTTCTTAATTATTTTTTAAAAATAAATTTTTTAGCTTTTTTTTATACAAAAAACTTGCCTATATGTATTCACTTTGTCGGTTGTCCATTCGTTATCAAAGAATCTCAAGAACGAAATATCGCATAGCATTCAGATTTTAGCGAATCATGGCTTATTTACGTGATCTTGTTACAAGATGGCGGTCATTCGAAACTAGAATGGTAGCTGATATCTCTGAAATAGTTTGTCGCACGTGAATAAAATTATATTAATTTGAAATTATTTTAAGTACATTTCACAATAATTCTTAAATAATTATACTTTTTCAGTCGGTATGTTTGTCAGATCGTTCGCAAAATATTGTAGACATTCAAACTGCACCGTTACCAATTTTATTCCAATTAGTCCCGTTAAAGATGGCAGCGTTCAAAATTATAAGTACCTAATGGTTTCTTATTTCTTTTTTTTTATAAAATTTTATTCATTGTTATTAATTTTTAAAGATTTTTATTCAGTTGTATGAAACTTTTAAACGAAAGCTTATCTTTACTTACATAATATGCATTTATTAATTAATTAGTGTTTTTTTTTTTTTTTTTTGATTGTCTTATGCTTCGTACTGTTTTATTTTAATGAATAAATTTTTTTTCCACATAAAAAACAGAAAGAAAACTAAATAATCGTCTTGGTAATAATTCTAATTCATGATATACGCTATATAATTTCAATTGCAAAAATCTAATTTAACTTCTTTTCATTTCTTCTGTAGCGATCAATATATTTCACAAAAGAAGATATTTATAAATAGCACTGATTAAATTTTATTAGAATAAAAATAAAAATACAAAAATTTTAAAATTTATTCATATAAATTTAATAAATATTAATTTAATAACAACATTTCCGATTATTATACTAATGTAGTAGTAATAATAATAATGATGCTTTTATGATTATTCATTTATACGAAAATAAATAATTTTTAATATAATAAAATTAACTGTTTCGGTTACATCGTCATCAATAATAATAATGAAAGATTATATTTAAAAATTTCGTATTAAATTTATTATGTTTTTGTTTTTTATTTCTTATAAATTTCTACTGAAGCATATCGAAGAGTTTTCCGTAAAATGGAGAAATGTGTCGGATTGGATTCTTATGTTATATTTATTGGATAAATGTATCCAAAAGTTAAAAGTTCTTTACTTGTCCTGTAGCATTATAAGTCTCTTTTTCAATTAAATTAAATCCTACTGACACGTTAAGAAGCAAGTAAAGGAGCTGGTATTTTATTGCTCTTATGCTCGATTGATTTCTTGTTCAAACATATCGATGATATTATGGGAAATCTTATCTCTGATATTTATTACTTCAATCTACACTGCTACAGTCCGCATGTTAGCAAAACTACCGCGATTAATTATTGTTACTGATGCAAACATGCGTAATTTTTTTAATCCTGTTATTCCACTGATAGAATCGTTAATGCGCTGAATAACTCTAGTTACCGTTATATTGACACAAGTATAACTTAGCAATTAATAACGAGCGAAGATATATTAAGTTTCGGAAATTCCCCTTTTTTTATTATTTGGCATCATCACGGTTATTTTATATATAACTTATAATATTCAAATTTGTTGTGGAAGATATGTTAGAATTTTCATAATTACGGAAAGTTTAGTTTTTGATATCGGAAATCGTTTAAAATATCTTTTATAAAAGGTGATGCAATTAAAATGTAGTTTGCGTTGGCATGTTTCCCTTCCTCTACTGCAGTGGATTTGACCAAATGCGTCTGACAGCGCCATCCTACTTCTCTCTCCATGGAAAACTGCAAGTCAGTGTGGCAGAGCACAGGCATCGGTGCACAAGCTAGTGTTGTGTGTTTGGTTGAGAGAGATCTTTTCACTAATGTGGAACTTACAGCTGCTGCCACTGATTAAGGTGAGTACAGACAGACTTTTTTTCCTCCTTCTCCTATATCTTGAACCCTATTTAACTAAAAGGTTTCGATAGAGATGTACTCGCTGTATAAAAAAAGCATTAAAACCGATGTTTAGAATAGCGATTTGAACTCTGATAGTAACATTATTTATACGATATCTCACGACTCACGCTTTAATACCTGGATATAACGTGATGATAATTTAATAATTATAATATATCGGATATTATAAATCGTTAATCATCTGTTGTTCTTACCTAATGAAATACAAAATATAAAATTTAGGGCATCGAAGAAGAATCAATATTCAAATTGCCGAGTGCATTGTAGTAGTAATGTTCTGAAGCAAACTTTCAACCTTCAGAATATTTTTAAATATATATATAAATAAATATTATTTATTCATATATTTTAACGACGAAATCATCTTGTTTGTTTTGTTTTTTTATTTAAATATTTAGTTTAAGTGGAAAATAAACTGTTTTAATGTAAAAATACAGAGATATTTTCATCTGACATTTAATACGTTGCTTCGTTGATAAATCAATGAATATAAATTCGAAACAACATATTGATTAATATTATTATTAAAATATTTTTTTAGAATAATTGTAAATAAAAAAATGAAGTTTAATTTTTTAAATATTTTTTTTTTTTTTTTTTTGCATCCGAAATGTATATAATAATTTTTTCGTAGTTGTAAACAGTAGAAAAGTTTCGAAATGTAAATCAGCGTGTTAGAATATTTTAATATTTATTACGTGAAATTAAATTATACCTAATATGGAAAAAAAAATCAAATCTCATTAAAGTTTTTATTAAAAAAAAATTAAAATGTTCAAGTTTAAAAAATAATAATAATTTTCGCTAAGAATGACATTTTGCAACATTTAGTAGCAGCTTAGTATTTTTCAATTTTTTAAGAAGTAAACAAATCCTAAATGTCAAGTATGACATTCTCAAAACAGTTTTACCGAACTGAGTTGATCCATTGATTTTTTTTCTTTGTGTTATTTACTTCACCTATTTTTTTTTTTTTTTTTTGTTGATATTAAAGGTTATTTTCAACGGGTATTTACCTGCGAAATGTCATCCTCTTTCAGTTTCGTCGCTACTTTAAAATGACTTACCACTCGATATTTATCTTTTACTTAAAGAGAATCGTGCTTAGGTGATGATATGCAAAGTAGCTAAAAACAAAAAAAAATTCTTTTTTTAAATTTAAACTTTTATAATACTGGAAATATATATATATTTAATATAAAAATATTACACCTTTCCTTCATTAAAAATAAAAATATATAAAATTCAGCTATTATATTTATATCTCAATTGATATTAATGATTCGAAACACTGAAGTCAGCAGTTTTCTATTGATCATTCCTTTGTAGTTAAAATTCTGCTGAATTATTAAAAGCTCGCAACATTCTCAACCTGTAAATATATATTTCAGTTAAAAGACCGTCTACCTTGATAATTCTTTGCAAAATTTTCCATATTTCCTAATTTTAATCACAATTTATTAAAACTATTTAATATTTTGAAACTGTTTTACGCTTTAAATAAAAAACGAAACTTGAAAAAGTATTTTAAATACTCTTACTCTGATAAGTTTAAATATAAGAACCAATCAGAGAATGCCAACTAATGTCGTAATAATAGTCTGTGACGTAACAACGCCTTGCAATTGTTCATCCGGAATTTTATGACTTGGCTATTTTTCAATTATTCTAACGGACTACACGCATTACAACTTTAACAAATTAAAAATTAACATATTTAAAATCAGGAAATTATAAAAATCGTGTTAGTAATACATTAAAAGTACAAATTAACAAGAATTTAAATTTTTTAAAATATTTATTATTGTGACATTAATTTCTTTATTATTAATTGTTGTTTGGGGGTTCTTTTTCATCTGGTATTTCGTATCTTTTTCACTATTAGAGAGAAAAATAATTTACGAATTTATTAATCGAAAAAAAAAACTTGTACGAATGCGTTCTAATGCACGATTAATCATTCCCATTATATTCCTTCTTTATAATTATTCTGTTTTCCATTAAACAGATTTAGCATATTGTTTAACGCCATAATAAGCAAATATTCTCAATCCCGTTTACACAAGCAAACAATTATCCATTCTGCAAATACCAGAAATTCGTATTAAGGAAGAGCGATTTGGAAGAGTCATAAAAAGATTATTAACCGGCGATTTCTTTGATTTAACTTCAGAAGGATAATGACTCGGGAAGGTGTTGAAAACAATAATTTATTGATATTTAAGGTAGCAGGTAGGGGGAAAAAAATCATCGAATTTGATCATTTTAGAGATTAGAAGCCGATTTCCCGGATGTCGGTCGCTAGCCTAGGAAATTGCCGATAAAAATTGAGAGCGTTCCAGTAAGAAATGACGTCACGGCTTTAGCTTCTTAAAATCAATAAGAAGTCAGTCAGAAGGTCGTTACTAACTAAACGGTAAATTTATTGAATGCCATCAGTCAAAAATTAACTACTATAGAGTAAGTGTGTCCACTCAAAGAACAGACGTAATTCAAAACTTTTCAGACTGAATGGAACGACTGTTGTTGTTATTATTATCAGTTTTTTTTTTTTTTTTTAATTTTTCCCTTCTTGGACATGTTAATTTTACATGTCCATCGACGATTTAGCAATAAATTTTATATAGTTCACGGCAGAAATTGGAGAATCTTCGGGGTAATGCCCTCGGATTCTTAGACGAATCAGAGAAGTAAAGAATTTTGGGCATCTCGTGTAAGAATATTTCTTTTTTTGTATAGAGATAAATATTTCGCTGTTTCCATTAAGATTAAATCAGATTCAACTTATACATTTTCTATTGATTTTTCTAAATATAATCGCAACAATTACATTCAATTGTTTTATTATTATACTGCAATTTAAAATTATATGGTTTATACTTTAATTACAATAATAACCAAACTCTGCATGATTTTTACACATTACATACATATTAGCATAAATATTATTTTTAATATAATAATTGATATTGTTATATAATTTATTACACAGCTTTTTAAATACTTAAACTACTTTACAAATTTCACATATAGGCCTATATAAAATTTTAAGTGTTGAAAATCGTTTCTGTTAATTAATAACGTAAATAACTAAAATATTTATATTTTTTATACGAAAAATTCCTGATAAAATTTATATTTATCTATCTAAATCTATTAAATATTTAAAACAGAATTTTTATCTGTAACGTCTAGAAAGTTACCGGAAAAACCGTTTCTGAATATGTAATTATAATTTGTTTCGAAACGATGCGTTCGGCATCTTTGATGTAAAATTTTTGTGAATAAAGTACAAAAATTCGTATAAGAAGTTTGCTTTTGTCATTCGTACGTTGAACCGCATCAGCGACAACGTTATCGACCTATAAAGTGTTCTCATACCAGCAATGCAACAATCTAAATAGATCCAAATGGCTTGGTCGAGGAACTCCAAGCATTTCTTTCATACTGTACATTTGTATGATACTTACTATCTCATGTATGTTTAATATTTAGCTTTTTCTTGTTTAAATTGTGTTTTATATGCGTGCGCTTTCATGTATCATTCTAAGTGTGTAAACATTTGAAACTATAAGAACATTTTTTGAAAACTCTAGATTTCCATCTCTGGATAATTTTGGATGGAAATTTTATAAACAAATTATTACATATTTTTTATAATTGTTTTATAAATTTTTTTATTTGTATAACAGTTTTGAATATTATTGATATTTAAAATGGAAAGAAATTTTTGATTTCAAATCCAAGTTTTTCGATTTTCTATAAGGAAGGTGAAAATGTGGAATGTTATTGTAAGTTATTTTTCTGATTTTTTTGAGGAGAAAAATTTATATAAAAAGAAATAATAATAAAAATTTCTTTCAATTTATTTTATAAATGCTTATCATTTCCATGTTATCTACTATATATAAAATTCTATATTTGTGTAGCACATATTCTTTATATATATCGTAGTTCAACGCTCTTTCTTTCCAGCTTTTCGTTCTTTATCGAAAAAAATTCTTCAATTCTTCCTGGAATCATATTTTTTTCCATAATAGTTAAGCTGCATACATTTTTCTAAAAATTACATTAAGCACTTACTCTATTTGTATAATTTGTTTGTGATAAGTATCGGTGAATGATATCTCCTACATGGATTCTCAATTTAAATCCAATGTTTCTTTTCTTATTACAAGTAATAATATATTTTTATGGTATCTATACAATTTTTAATTAAACTCTGAAATTAATCAATTAATTGTTAATTAAGCTACATTGTTTTCTTTTAATTTGCAGGTTATTCGTTTTTGTAAGCTATCAAACATTAGATCAGCTTACCGGATTAACGGTTTCTTATGTTGAGCATTAGATTGCCTATTCTAGATCTGTTTTCAGATTTATCCTTATAAAGTCAAAATATATATATTTTTTCTTTTCTTAATATAGAATTGCATGTTGTAATATACTGTATTTAATCTATTTTCTAATTTATTAATGTTAGTTTTCTCTTTTCTAATAAAAAAAAGAGTCGTCGTTATGAAATTTTTATTCCTAGGAAACCGAAGAGAGATAACTAACTTTTCGAATTGTTTATAAATCAAAAAAATTTTTAAAATATCTTTTTTCTCATTCTTTTTGAACGAAAAATTTATCTTTAATAGTTTTAGTAGTTTGATGTCACTCATTTAAATTTGTTATATTCTTAAGCAACAAATAATATTATGTTTTTTTTTTTTTATATACTGAAAGTATACTCTCTAAGAAAGAATTTTTATATTAAAGTATCGAAAATTTTCAAGAAAATGTATCATTCTACTGATTTTCTTTCTAGTGTAACGAATTCTAATACCCAATCCGTTTTTATTCCCAGAGCAACGTGGATTATCTTTGGCTTGACATGATCGTTGGACGATCTCTAGTGAAAACTATATCTGAAACAGGGAATTTTCTGTTCCAAAAATTCTTTTTCTTTCCAGTCGAAATTTCTAAGTAGATTGTCGTACAAGACGGATACCAAAATATAAAAATTTGGTATTGAATTTATCGCGAACTTTATGGGGAATTAAATATATAGTATATTCTATAGATCTTATATATATTTATAAATGTGAACAGTTCGTTTTATTATATTTTCCAAAATTCTTTTTTCATTTATGATATCCAATCATAAACAAAAAATCATAATCCGTTTTTAAAAGATTATTTTGCTAGAATTTTATTTTGTTTTTTACTGGCAGATATAAATTTTATAGTGATATTATTTTGGATTCAAAAGATATTTGTTATATACACTGCGTTTTATTTATTATTTATATTTGAAAAAGTGCAAATCCGTTAAATCTCATATTTCTTTTGACTGAATCAGAAAAGTTTTCGAATCCAAGTCGAAGATGAACAAACCGCATTGTCCTCGAGTTTCTGCAATATCAAATGAACTGTTAGAAAATCCCAGTGGAAGATTACATAAATCGAAACAGGTTTAGAAACATCACGTTTCTTTCTTTTTTAATTCCAGAGAATCCAAAATATCAGAATTGTATTTTTTATTTACTTTTTCTATTATAAAATTACATTTAAGACATAAAAAGAAATTCAGTTTAAGGGATTTTTTTTTCCTCTACAAAAAAAATTATAGTTTTATTCTTTTTCCTGGTGTTTTTATTCAATTTCTTTTGAATGATTATTTATTTTTTCAAATCGATTTTTAATTATTTAAAACGCGAAAAAAAATTACTTAAATTGATCCTGCTGCACTAGCAAACTAAGCCGCATTATAGAAGAAGAAGGAAAAAAAAAAAACAGACTTTTATTTATTTTTTTTCTCCGATAGTTAATATCATAACTTCCTATATTTCAAAGGTTTCTCCTGCAATATATACGTTTCCTTATCTATAGGGAATTTGCTTTAGTACTGCGATTTCAATAATGTAAGTCCATATGGGAAACCGTACATCAGTTCCTTGGCACTCAAGCTTGAAGACAAATCTTGGGTCACCGAACTGACTTATTAATGGTTAATATCGTACCGCATCATGTTGTTTATTTTTATAATGCAATAATATAATGCGATCGAAACATGTCGAGAAAATTGCTACCTTATATAAACATTTTTCCCAATTGAGAGAAAAGGAAAAGGGGGGGGAAATAGTTTATTTTTATATTTAAAATCGTACAGTTTATTTTTTTTTAATACGTCGAATAATGTTTTTATTTCATTAAAATAAATTTTTTTAACTGGCTAGTAAGACACATTTCGTAGCTAAACTGGAAATCCCTATATAGCTCTTGAATGTTTCAAAAGCAGATCTCTGTTTATTTAGTATGTATGTGACAGAAATCGAGCAGTAAATGAAAATTTATTAGAAAAGACATTGGAAATTTCTCTTTGTGTTAAAACCCCACAAGTCAGTGGTACAGTAAAGAAAAGACTTATTATTGGTCGTTAAGAGTTACCATCTATTTTAAGAACGATTGGAAAATAACGGTTCTTAAAACAGCCTCCTGTCAGTGGTGAAGTCCGGATTGAAAACCTGACAGTTTTCTAAAAAATCGATTATTTTCAGAAAATTCATTTTATTTCAATTATTTTGAGTAGGAGCGTGATGAGAAGCGTAAAAAGAGAAGATTATCATCTTTTATAATCAACAAAAAGAGGATAATCGGTTTTATTTTATTTTATTTCTTTTTTATTAAATTTCCATCCATTAAATTTATTCAAACGTTATTTCTGTTATCTTTTCAGCCGAATCGTAACTTTGTCATTTTATTTTAATAAAATTTTATTTAAACACTTGCAATATCTAAAATGTTTAAAATATTATAGGAAAAATTCAAATTTTTACAAATGTAGTAATAGTTTTTAGGTAGCAATCGTTGAAAACTTGTTTTTTCTTTAATAATTTTTAGAATGTTCATCATCATTAAAATTATATATGCCATTAAAATTATGAATGAATATTTACTAGGAAGTTGAAACTTAAAGTACACACGATAAGTCTTTAACCTTGGTGACTTGCAATGATGTTGTTATCATTACAAGCGGCTGACGATGTTATCTTCGCTGTTCTTTTTTCTTCTTATTTTTTTTACAAGTATGTCTGACGGTAGAACTTTCAGTAATGATTTCCTGCAAGTTTTATATATAAAAAATAGTTTATTTGGCTTTAAAATTTTTAATCGCCGAGATTAATAATGTCGTCAGGCAACACTTTACTACATCTTTGTAGCAAAGAAACTAAATCTATCATCTGGGAGGACAACAACAGATAAATCACTAGTAAACTTTACCTGAAAAAAAGAATATAAACAAGGCTATAAATTTTACAAACAGTTACTCGATTCGCGTAAAACTGGATCATTATCAGAGGCATGCATATTCTCCACGTAAAAAAAAAAAAAAATCCAAAAAATCTTTAATAGTAGGATGAGATCCAAAAACAAACGAATTGGAGTCTTGTTCTGTCTAGTTGATAAATCTCATTCGGCAACTGTCACACGAAGTACAGGTTGATGCTTAAAATATAAATGATTTCTTAGCCTTTCAATGTTTAACAACAAGTTAGTTATATTAAAATTTTAACATTATCGCTATGTAAATGTTACAAATTAATATAGAAATGATCATAAGTTAATTTCATTATGTATTAACTCGAGCCCAACATAGTTATGTTGAATAATTCTATAATCATCATTGAATTTAATTACAGTTATTGTTTAATTTAATAAACAGTAATAACATTCATTTAGTCACAAGTGTTAATCAATTTTCGTTAATTAATATAAGTTTAATGAAATAATTGATAAAACTTTAATAGTCTTATAAATTAAGATTTTTAACTATAATAGGGTTATACATAATTTTATTTTAATTATTTGTTAATATTAATAAATATGTCAATGTTGTTTGTTATTTGATGGTTTCAATGGTACTGTTAATTTTAATTAGAAATTATAGTTAAGTTATCAAATTTTAAAAATTTCAAATATATATATTCAGTCTTCTACTGTATTTTTCCTATTAAAAATATAAGTTTCTCTTGCTATAAAGATTTATATTTAGCATCAAATGCATCACGCCATATAAGTTATGCAAGTTATTTTAAGGCATAAAAATATTCATAATTTCATGCAAATTATAGATAGATTAGTATTTATTTTAAAAATTTCTTCTGTAACGCAATTTCTAATATCTAAAGAAAGAAAAGTAAAAAAAAATCCGCTTGATTTTTAAGTAATGGTCTTTGTAAGTCATGGTTTAATTTTGCCATTTCGAGATCATCAGCCATGATCGTGAATCGATGTTGAATGCATTATCTAGTTACATAAAAGAAAACGGGAACTTCTTTCTCTATTTTTTTTTCTTTTCCTTTTTTTTCTAGCTAGGTTAAAATAACGGCATCCGAAGACACATTATCGAAATCTTTTAATTCTTTAAGTTGAAATAAGGAATAAAAATAAACAAAATAATCTATAATCCAAATTAGAATGAAATCTATTTTATTTAATTGAGGATTAAATTTTCGAATTATTCTTTTAACGAAAATTATATTATCTTTTTTATCGCTGATTGTTTACCATTTAAAATATATACATACATATTTTTTTTTTTTTTTGAATTAATACTTTTTTAATTGACGGATTTAAATAGCAAACTTAAATAACACTCGCTCCATTAAAATGTAACTAAAGTTTCGCATAAGAAGATAAAATTTAACTTAAAATCATTTTTTAACGATCAAATAAGCTATTTAAAAATTTCAACGTACAAATAAAAAATAAAATAAAATAAAAATTTTATATAAATTTTAAACATTAATAATTCATTCGTGTAGGTAAACTAGTTAACGAAATTTTTAAAATTTAAACTATTTAAAAACCTATCTTTTCTTAATGTTTTTCCAATTGAATCTAGAGAAATTTTGTTAATTATTCCATTCTCATTTAAATGATTAAAATAGGCTTCGGAAACTTTTAACAATTCCAAAAATTTAAATGTTATCTCCAAGCAACTTAGTAATTTCATTAGTAGAGTTATGGTATTTGCATTTAAAATGACATCTACAAAATAAACTTGAGCATTTGAATGTGTGTATGTGTAATTAGTATCCGATTCATTTATGGTTGTTATTGTCTATTTTTAATATAAACATAATGCAATTGTATTAGAAAATATCATTAAATTCTATAAATTGCATTTCTGCTATGTTGCATTTGATCTTTATTATTTTTTAATAAGAAAGGGCGCATCTATCAGCAACTGTATGTTAAGATAAAAATTAAATCTATAAATTAATAAATATTTATAATTTTTAAGAGAATTTTTTTTTCTATAATTTAGTATATTTGTATTTTGAAGTTGTTTTCCGAAGAATTTTAAAGTTCAGCAGGGTATATATATCAACAAGAAAGGTATAAAATTCAGCAGACTGTATATTATCTCAAGTGCTAAGAAACAAAATGATACAAATAAAATTTTATTTGCGAATAGTTCTTGACTCCGGGATTCGAAACCTACACAGTCAACGAATATCCGTATATAAAATTTATGGATTTCTCACTAATGTTTACAAGGAAATTATACATTATCTTAATAAACATAAAGAACAAAAAACTACAGAGACTCAGACATAAAAAAAGATACTTTCCCTATATCAGAGCATTGGGTTAGGGATTCGAATCTATGGAATTGTATTGGCTAATCACAAAATTTATTGATTACATTACTGTCGCAACTATAAGTGGTCATAAATTGAGGCAGCAAGTTGAGGACTACTCGGGTAGTCCTGAACTTACGATGGTTCGATTCAAACTCGGGTCGTAAATCGGAAATGCCCAAAAATTATGGATTTCTCACTACCAATGTTTATTAAAACACTATAAATTATCTTAATAAACAAAAAGAACACAAAATTACAAGAACTAGAGACAAGAAAATACCTTTTCCACATATCAGATCGTTGGATCAGGAACTCGAACCCATTGAATTGCATTGTCCAATCACAAAATTTACTGATTACATCACCGTCGTAAGTCGAGGATTACCTGTATAATAAAAAAATTATTCAAATTATCGTTTTAGTTTAACAAATATTTGGTAATTTAAAAAATTACAAATATATTTTTTTTTAATTTAAACCGAAACTTTATATGTATTAATTACGTGTTAAGCTTATTATTTAGATAATTTTTTTTAAAATATCAAATGTTAAATTATATGAGAATAATAATTAATTTCTTGTGCGATAATTTTATTTGATACAGGTGTTTTCTTAATAAAAATGTTCGAAGAAATTACTCGTATAACTTAAGATATTTTAAATACGGTTTTCTTCGATATACTAAATTATTTGATATACGCATTTATTAAAAAAAATAGAAAGAAAAAAAAATATGTTGTAATATAATTAAGTGCGTTAAGAAGAATATTTAATTAAATTAAAACATATTCAACTTTTAATTAAATTAGGATAAATAATAATGAAAAAAAAATTCATTACCGTATCTTCCACGAAATTTCCATATTAATGATTTTAGCAAAAACAAAAGCGAAAAAAAAAAATTTTAAATTACTGTTAAAATAAACAAATTACTAATTACTCAATAGGCTATAAGTTATATTTACTGTTCCTCTAAGCTCATCTAGAATTTCTCTGTATAAAATTTCTATAATCTCCATGCTATTTCATAAATTATTATCCAATTACAGAATAATTACATTGTTATCAGTAATTTTTAATATTCGTAATTTGTGTTCAGAATTTCTAGGTAATTACCTAAGCAATTTATTTATAATTAGAATATTAAAAAAAAATTATTGGTTGCATATCGCTTCTAATTTGTTTGCTATTTATAATTGAATTATCTTTTCTCAAGGGAATATTTTGCTAATCTAGAGTTTTAAAAGCATTTTATACTCAATATGTATGGTGACAACTATTTTAAAATATAGAGTATTCAAAACTGTAAAATGTTCGCATTAAATTCTTAATTATAGTTCATAGTTTACTTATGATTTGTTTTCTCTTAATCTATGATTACATTTAATTATGTAATCATTTATGCTTTATCTGAAATGACCTTAATGTATTCTCATGAATAATTCAAGCTAAATGTCACTTATCTCTCCCATGTCTCTAACGTGTAAAATATAACCTAACAAATATTTATTTACCTTATTAAACAAACAACAGATACACATAAAAGAATGGGGCAAAGTCATTTGTTTCAATCAATATATAAAAAAACAAACATAAACCCGATAAGTATGGCATGTTTAATGGTTTTATCAATTAAATATTTTTTTTTTAGTTCCAGATATTTTTCTGCAAATAATTAATGGCATAAAATCTTTTTTTTTTCTTTCTAAATATACTTAAAATAGAATCGGATACAATGTCAGATTTAAACTATGTTTTGAAACTTTCATTCATAGTAACCTAGCCACTTGGATAAGCTTACTATATTTTTCTGGTTTCAATATTTTTCCATATTTCAATATTTTTCTGGTTTATAAATATGTATGAGAACTTTCGGTATATTGGAATATTTCTTATTTCGATTTTTTTTCAATATTATAAATGTGATTTTTTAGTGATAGTTCGCTGTTTATTGTTACATTTATATATACTGTATATATATTTTTGGATATGTGTGCGTGTATGCAAATATATATATATATCCTATATGTAATGTTATGAATATACAGTTTATATATATATAATGCTATAATGTTTCACATATAATTATATTTATAGACCTATTAGAATTTAATGCATAAACGCTGTTAGTTGTTATTAAATTTCGGATATTAATGTTTAATGAATGAATAAAGATTTAGTTTAGAATTAAATTTTATTTGAATAGAACCGAAAAATAGTATTATTTTTTGATTAAGATGTTGTTTTAATTATTTTTTAATCTTTTAAACTTTTTGGTGAAATATCAGTTAGCAGCTTTCAGTTGTAAGTATTAATTTAATATAATAATGTTTTTTTTTTTTGAGATATTAAAGGTGAATTATTGTAATGATTACGCAAGCAAAGAAATTATTCGATATTTGCCTTATTTTATTGTATAATCCTGCAATTATAATACATATATTTAAGCTATATAAACTGTACATAACTATGCATAGTCTGCTAGAATACTATGAAAATGATATATTCTAATAGTAAGATACTCTAAAATAGTAAAAATATATTGTAATTTATAAGATATTCTTAAATACTATGACTTATTTTTAAAATCCCATTTTTACTTAAGATAATTTATAAATTGTTTAAGTTTTTTTACATTTGAATATTTTGTGTAATTATTTGAATTGCTATATAGTTGTAAATGTATAAGACCGTTAACTAATCAATCTCGGATTAATTGCAGTTAAATCCAATCGTATGTGCTATTAGAATAATTAACTTGTTAA
Source organism: Androctonus mauritanicus (assembly GCA_011317285.2). Classification (NCBI taxonomy): domain Eukaryota; kingdom Metazoa; phylum Arthropoda; class Arachnida; order Scorpiones; family Buthidae; genus Androctonus; species Androctonus mauritanicus. The sequence goes on along the minus strand of WUQG02266508.1, from coordinate 28,656 downwards.
CAAATTTGTTAACTGACAAGACTTAAATACAAATTCGATACCTTTATCGCTATATAAACAGAATTTAAAGCATTTAACGTTTCATATTTTTTACCGTAAACAGTTTTTTTTCTTTCATTGCATTAGAAGATATATGTATTTAGAAATAGTTTTATTCTATAAAATTAAAGTTTCAAAGAGGATTAAAGTATATTAAATGTCTGTGTCCGGCTATCGATCGGACGGAGGAGAGTGGTAAGAATAAAGGAGAATTGAGCTTTGTATGCAACTTGAAGTAACCTAGTTCCGCCGGATTCTTTGTATATCTTGTTGGCTGCTGGTGTATACATGTTACTGAATGCTGTAGCTTCTACTCGCTTGTAGTAGGCACAACTCTGTATTATCAGGAAGATGGTTGTCTGAAACCCAGATGCACACAATTATGTTCGCTATTGTGTAAGATACGAAATGCTTCCTCTTTTAGAACAGGAATAGTATTGTTGCTCCAGGTGACAAGGTGTTTCTACACGAGTTTTAGTTGAAAAACGGAATGAAGTTGAAGAAAAGAACTACATTTTGAACAATTGAATTATTGTTGCTACCTTAAAATAAGATTGTACATTTATTAACAATCGATGAACTTTTAACTATTGTACGTAAAAAAAGAAAAAAGTAAGCTGATCCTAGTTGACTTTCTAAAAGCCAATTTTCTAATTTTTTTCAAGGAAAAGCAAATAAAAGTTTGGAAATCAGATAAAACAACTTATTATAAATTATTAAGCTTTTTTTTAACGATATTATATGAAGTAAACTGTATAAACGCTTAAAATATTCGAAAAAATTGGAAAAACTTTGATTTATAGATTGTATTGTTTTATAAAAATATTTAATTATATTTAAGACTGCTGCTTATTGTTATAGACGACTATCATCAATAATACATAACTTATAACAAAGCAATACTTTCATTCAAATCTAGAAAAGAATATAATTAATTTTAACAATGCATGAGCGAAACTCCTAAATTCATTAAAAACCAAAATATAAGTGGTTAAAGTGTATTGTTCCGTTCTTAGCGAAATTAAATTCATTGCAAATTCATAATCAATACTGCGAAAATATCACAAGAGAGGAAAAAAAAGGAGAATCTTCCCGTGGATAGAATATTTCTATCCGCAGAAATATTTATCGATAAAGTATTCGAGTTTAATAAATGATTTATTATTATTGTTGTTGTTATTAACGTTTTAATATTAATGCTATTAATATACTTGAATGATTTGTATATAATTGTTTTGGAAAATGGATCAAATTATATTATCCAGCTTAAAATATGAGTTAGTGATTGAAGCCAGCTGTATTCAATTATATGCTATAATACAATCTCAATGAGTTCAACATCCGGATAGATTCATTTGCGAAATGACTCCGCTCTTCACTGTATCTATACGACTCCTGTTGTTAAGCATGGTTTATCCTAATGCTAAAGTTCATTAAAATTACGGATAATGCTATATATTAAAGTATTAACCTCGCAATTCTTTAATTGTTTTGTCGTTATAACCAAACTACAGTTTCAGTTGGCAGAACTAATGTCCCTTTTAACAATTATCAAAATATTTTATTATGTTCGGGTTTAAACAAAATTAAAAATAAAAAAAATTAAAATTAATTAGTGTATATTAATAAGGAATTTCAAAAATTCGAAAATAAATTAGCGGTATTTTGTTGTTTTGAAGATCATTTAGATGTGAATAACAGAGAGAGAGAGAATGTTTATACAATGAATTTTAGATGATACATACCTTGCTTTCCTTGCAATTTTTAATTTCTCTACAGTTAATTGCTAAGCTGTTGTAGCGAAACGGCTTAATTAACGAACCTAAATGAAAGAAAAATTTTATATTGCTTGTAAAGTAAACAGAATTATGTTTAGTGTGACAATTCCAGATGGTGTTACTAGAAAATACACAGTTCTACTGAATAGTAAACTACCGATGATGGATCTTTTATCGATCATATGTTTTGGAAGGTTAGAGGATGTGTATTTAGCACATTGCACCGTTGGTCATCGGACATGACGAATGATTCTACCTGAGTAATCGTTATTCCAACAATTACCCAGAAAGAGTTGAAACCTATACCTACAAACTCACGTTTATAATGATGATAAATTTAAAAAAAAAATATTTTTTTTTCTTCCTTCGATACATTTCGAATATTAATTTTTATAATTTATTTTTTTTCAACAGAGTATTAACGTAAAAAAAATATATTAGTGTATGATGTAACGAGTTCTTTAATGGTTATTTCACTCATTTGAATTTATCTCGAGATATTTTCTTATAACTTTTATTTGGAATGTGTTCCCATAAGAGTTATTTAAGAAAAAAGGAGTAATTTTAATTTTTAAAAATGCGAGTAGTTAATTTTATTCGCATTAAAATTCTACATTAAAAAAAGAAAAAAAATGCAATTTTTCTCTTTTTTTCTTTTATTCTTTCTAAATGGATATTTGTTTTAAATCGTTAAAATTTCCATCACGCTTTACAGATAAATGTCTTGATATTAAAATTATATACCAGCGATTAATTTTAACTTAATGTAAATTTTTAAAGATTAAAATTATTTTAGAACATTTTAATAATATATGATACAAACTTGCTGTTGATTTTTAAATAATTGATATTTATAGTTTGTTTATAAATTAATTTAATGTCAAAATATTTTGTTAATTAATATTTTAATGTTCGCCGAACATTGAATTTATATAAAAATAATTTAATGCATTAGCTGCAAGAATATTGTTTTAATGATTACGTTTTTGTATGAAGAAAATGTAATCATTATCACTACCAAGAGTTCAATGCTTTGATATCCTAAGGACAATAGCATCAACATCATCAGCACATCAACATTTTCTATGAGGAACACACTCATTAATGAACCTTAAATAATACCATAGAAATGATCTGATCGCCTTAGTTAAGAACCAGCAGCTCAACAACAAAAAACATCCTTATTGCGTTTTATATGATGATTAATTACTATCTTTTCAAAACAAATCCGCTATTTTAATCTGTCAAACATTAAATTTTGAATATTTAATAAGTTTTCGTGAAAAAAGAAAAGCATAATGTATAAACAGAAGACAGAATAATACTTTTTTGATGGTATAAATTTATCCATAAGCTTGTGTTTTAAAAATATTTTACTTCGTTACGATTAGTTTGTTGAGGAAAGGTTGGTTGGTGTATTTCTTGGTGGTCAATACCAGACACCTGTGGTTTTTCTAAGGAGCAACTTATGGATGAGCAGCTGTGCGTTGCCTTCTTCCTTTAAAATTCACTAGTTGCTTTTTCTACAAATCAAATTTAAGATATATATGAAAACCCTCAATGGTTAAGACATGAATGGAACCAGATAGATCTAAGAATAAACGCTAAAAATAATTTTGGACAATTTATTTTTATAAACCTAGTTATGTTTGGATAGCTTCATTTTAATAATTTTTTTGATGATAGCAACTTATAAATGCGTGTTAATTTATAATAATCATAAATTTGTCTAAATTATTACAATAAAAGAATTATAAAACTCTTACATAAATAATTTTAATCACACAAAAAATCTTAAATAAAAGGAAAATGTTTGCAGTTCAACAGAAATTCTAATATTTTTTTTTTTTTTTATAGAGAAAACAAAAATTTTATACAAATAATTCAAAACAATTTTTGTTAGAAGCTTTCCTTATCTCATATTAAAAACAAAATATAGAAACGTAAAAATAAAATCCAAACTTCAATTTTAAAATAGAACTGTAATTTACTTCGACTTGAACATTCATTTTAAAATATTTAACAATCAAATTTCGAGTTATGTAAAAAAATATTACCATTGTTTTTTTCTGTATCATTTAAAAAATATCTTTTATTTTTCATCAAGTTTCTTCTTTTAGTTTTTGTAGTTTTAGTTTTATTTGATCGTCAAAAACAACTCCAATCAAATTGATGCACTCATATGTAAGTCTGGTTTTGACCTTACTTGATTCATTCATTTCTTCTTTTGCAATAAGTTTGCTGAGATATTTGTTATTTTTCTTTCTTTCTTTTTTTTAATATTCTGTCAGAAAATTTTCTAGAATTGTGATTTTGAATGAAATATATATATATGTTTTCTTTTTTTAATTATGAAGTACTTCTTGAAAAAATTAGTTATTTTTTTTTCTTTCTCTTTTAGTATCATAATAACGTTGTGTGATCACTACTAAAAACTGTATGTCGCCATAAATATATTCACAACTTTGAAATTCTTCTTCCATATTTTTTTATGAAGCCACAAATTTAACTCGAAGAATGAAAAATATTTAGTGCACATATGCAATGTAATTTACTTATAATTGCACCAAGTAGCAGTTTTTTTTTTTCAACTGTTAGAGCTGTTTAAAAATATTTTCATCTTCAGCAACTATTTAATAGTAGTTCTAAATAATAAATTGATATGTTATTTTGCTTGTGAAATTCTCTAAGTACGTAGAATTTTATATTTTTATGATATAAATATGGTTAATATCTGGCAACTTTATCTTCGTTAAATTCTCTCTTCTTTTTGTTTTTTCTATACGATCAAGATTGAAAACTATTGCTGTTATTTAATATTTATATTTTAAACAATAAAAGAAAAAAAAATATTAAAAATTTAAATAAAAGAAATCGGTACATTTTTAGCCATTCTATCTCAAAATATTATTGAGCTATAATTTTCGAATAACGTGTGTTCATCTGTTTTCCTGTTGATAATTTTTGATTTTCATATTCCATTAAACATCGAAACAGTCAATACAATACCAAAGAAAATGCAATAAAAAGAAAACAACGGAAAATAGTTATAAATTATATGCAGTGCTTTGAATACAACATCTCGCAGTTTAAATATAGAACTAATCGATTTTAATAGAGAATAATATTTGTTTCTGTTCTGAAAGGCATCTAAAGTAAAAATTTCTCTAAATCATTTACATAGCGGCTGAATTCAAAGAAAAATTTAAGTACCTTTGACTTTTAGAAGTAGCGATAATAAGATTATTGCTACTTCTAAAAGTCAAGGATCGTCCATTATAATCGTAAGTCCATATAAGCATTTCATTTAGATGGATACAATTCCATTTTTCGGTTGCATTATGCACGAAAATTAACAAAATTGCTTAATTACTAATAGAACAGGCATTAAGTTCTAACTTTTGTATTGTAAGCCATCTTTTGTTTAAGAATATATTATTTGGTCGCTTTGTTAATCAAATCAGAATTAATTTTTTTGATAAAATTACAGCATTAAAGATTAATGGTTTCGATAAAATTTATTAGGGAAACTATTTTTGTTGGTTAGAAGCTGATAAAATTTCCTGTTCTTAATAAAGACATTAATAAATGAACAATTTGAATATCGGTATATCTTTAAAGAGATTCTGGACGAGAGAGACTATCCACTTGGATCTTTGCCGAGTTTCTTTACATCATTTTTATGGTATTTTGTTGATCTCATTTTAAAAATGTTGAAAGTGGCGACCCTCGATTCTCAAGTATTCTTCACATCTTTCGATGACTATGTCGAACGTATGTGAAGCACGAAGCTGTTTGACATATAATATATATATATATTTATTTTTTATTTAAACTCTTCTTAAGTGCAAAATTTAAATTTGTCTATTTGCAATATTTTTTTATTATTTTTTTTCACGAGTAATAGGTAAACACATAAAGAACTGAAGTTGTATAAACTCGCAAATTATAGTTTTATCCACAGATTTTAGTGTTGTTTTACATAAAACTGTCTTCAGTGCTAACATTGAAGGCATTTTTGTATAAAATAGCACTAAAACAATTGAATTAACACTATAGATTTTGAAAACGTTAGCAGATAATTTTTTAAGTTATTGAATCGTACAGTTCCTGATGATTGATTTAACTACTGAATGTACGCAATTATTTTGTGCTTTATTTAAAAGATGGAAGTAAATATTAATTTAAAAATGATGACAAATGATATATTAATTTCGATCAAATAATTAAACTCGAATGAATTAAAATAATTAGATAATCATTTATTTGTGCATTTGTAAACCATTATTTCGTTACTCTTCCTTTCGTAATGGAGATTCATTGTTTTAATCATCAGGTTTAAAATTAAATTTAAAACATAATTTTTTTTTTATCAGTATAAAGCAGTAGTAAAGCGAAATTTGCATAATTTTTTTTTCGTGTAAAACAATTCCCTTAACTTGCCCCTTATATCGTCAGTTTGCAATTTTTCGCTTCGATCTATCCGTCCGTGATTTGAATTTTTAATAAAAATTCTTAAAAATTCAAGAAGAGACGAAAAACGTCTATAAATTTAAAATAACAGAACTCGAATTTGCAACCATTATTTAAGAGCTAAAAAATCTGCTAAACGTTTAAACATGAACGGTTTAATCAAATTAATTGATGATTCATCGTACGCAAAACTCGATCTAACTGTAAAGATTCTTTTTCGCAATTTTTTTTTTTTTTTAATATAATCTAACATTCAAATATGCAAAGTCGACGGTTTTCATCATTAACTTCGGATATATACAGTAAATATTAAAAAAAGTCTTCGAATAATTTGATGAAAAATTAATAACAACAAAATTAAAATTCTCTATATTTCTTAAAAGCCGATTGAAGCAAAATGCGAATTTAATTAAAAGAAACTTCGCATTTGAAATTGCTAAAAGACAAACAAAAATAAAATTCTGGAGGATAAACTCCAGAAGCATGGAAAGAAATGTTCACTAATTAGAACAAGGTATCAGAAGATCTGGATTGAGTATGTGAAGAAAATGGAATCAATGAGACTAATCTCATTAATTCCATGCTTTTGTCGGTACAAACCGATTGCCGAATTTAGAAGAACACATAATTATTAAAACCGTGTTTTTTCTTATGTAAAAATAATAATAATGAAAATATTTTTAATCTCTGATGCAATAATCAGATGAATATTCTTAATAACGAATTGAAAATTATAATTTCTAACTCCAATAAAATTCTACGCTTTAATAATAAATTTTTCTGCAGTTTTCCTTAAAAAATATAACTAGTAATATAAATATTATACTCTCTCATATAAAAAATTGAGATGATTTTTTTTACAAAGTTAACTATTTACTTTTCTGATGTTTTTCAGAATTATAAAAAAACTGTTTTTATTTAAACTTATATCAGTATCCCTTAACGAAAAAAAAGAAAAGTCCCGAAAAAAACTACAATACTTATCGAAAACTTCTACTTAAATGCTACATTCCGTGATATAGAAGCACAAATGATCAGTGAAGATAAACTCGAGTTATTAAAAAAAAAAAAAAAACAGATACAGATATATCTAATCCGAAAAACAAAAACATTACAAACTATAGAAAAAAAAATATATATATAGAATATAGAAGATAAAAAAAATTATATTCACGTAAATGATCCTTGACCAAAATCAAACTCCAGAACACAGTTTCCAAGAATTATCATTAAGAGAGTTTCTTCGAATTTTTACTTTTAAACTTAAGTAATCAGCTGGTTTTCAGTATAATGATTTTATATTATGATAAATTGAAAAGTTTTATGTTTACTTCTTGTATAATTCTGTATAAATATGCCTAGAAAAGATATTAACTCAGTAGCATCTTTCTCAAAACATTTACCTTGAATAACTGTTTAATTAACCGTATCAAAATGATTTTGCTTGATATATTCAAAACGTGATTAAAAATGGCGACATCTTTTAACGTACAAGTTTTTTTTTTTTTTTTTAACTTCACTGTTTATTGATTTATTGCTCTATTATAAAAATTATTTTATAATAATTGTTCCATTTTTTATGCATCCAGTTAAAACTGACTACGTGGTTTTTTTTTTTAATATTGATAGATTTTATTTATTTCTTCTTTTTCTATTCAGTTTATATTTCCAATTTTAAAGCAATTTTCTTGATAATAACTAGGCATATACTTCACCCAATGTTTTTTTAATTTAGAATTTTTCTATCGGTAGAAAATTCTCCGAAAATAACTAAATAATCGCCCACACGTACACATTCTGATATAGTTGAAAACAAAAAAAAAAATAATTTTTTTATGCGTTACTGTTATATTTATAAACTAATATAAAAAGGAGAAAATTTCTTATTAATAATTTTCAAAAGAATTACTGTTTTCTAAAACAACAAATATTGTTTTTCGATATCAAAAATCGATCTAAAAAAAGAAAAAGAATTAAGAACATTAAGGTTTCTGCCAAAATGTTAAAACGGAAAGAAATGCTAGCTTGGAGTATATAAATATTTAAATATTCTAAATAAGTAGTTATTTTAAGGTATAGTTTTATCAAAAAAAAAAAAAAAAATATCGAATTTTTAACATTTCGAGTAAAAAAAAAAAAAGTAAAGTTGGAAAATTCTGATCAAACAAATTGCATTAAAAATTTTTTTCAATGTTATCGATTAGATAAATTAAACGGTTTCGCGTTTTTTTTTCTCTAATTATTTGAAAATTATTTTCATTAAAACGAAAAAAATATCCAGAAGAAATAGGGAAATTTAAGGAAAGTATAAGGAAATTTAATGAAAGTTAAACCAAGCAACTTAAGGAAATAAAAATTTGTGGAAATAAAAAAAAAGTAAACATGAGATATTTAGAAAAATTTAAGAAAAGTAAAATTAGGAAAATTTAGTAAAGAATAAAAAAATTGAAAAAAACGTAAATTTGGAGAAATAAAAAAAATATATGGAAATGGAGAAATTTATGGAAAGTAAGCTTTTTTTGCAAAAATGATATAAAAAAAGTTATTGAAGATATCTTATGACTTAATATAGAATATCCTAATATAAATTGCAGTAATCTCACGCTCAATATCCATATTCTTATAACGAGAATATTTTGAATTTTCTTTTGTGATGTAAAATATTTCAGAATAAAAAGCTATCGACTACTACCGCTTAAAGAATAAGAAAAAGTATATATATATATATATATTCTCCCATTACGTTTGAAATTTTAAATATTAGTTGCTATGCTTCAGTTCTTATTGAAACTCGCTGCTATAAATTTTATACACACGACGTATACGTTGGCGCGTATTTAGTAAATACGCTAAATTATTAATTTACGGGTCACAGACAAAATGAAATATTTATAGAGCGAGTAGTGGAAATACTAATTATCACGAAATTTTATCAACACGTTCGTAGTAAACACACACACACACCAAAAAAATAAATAAATAAATAAATAAAATAAAATTTGCATTTCTTGTATGGGATTTAAAATATTTTAAATGAATTTTGAAGATAGTAATTATTGAAATTTATACAGAATTTTAAAAATTGTTACACTTGTAAACTCTATTAAGAAACCGAAAACTGAATTATTTATAGAAAAGAAAAAAGAAATGCAGAATTATTTTAATACGACGTTAAATTATGCTTTATATTTATTTGTATGCTTTATGTTGTATCTTTAAGATATTTTTTTATATAAATTTTTAGAGAGTACAAAAAAAAAGTCGATGAAATGACTAATGAGGTAACATTCCCTAAGGAGTTACTAAAGCAATTGTCTAACCATCAGATGCATTTGTTAGGTAAGAAAGAGAAATAACAATTTAGAGAAAGTCGTGATGTACGTGCCAAATCACCGTACACTGAATTAGGTCACAATGAAATGAGCACACACCACATCATTAATGTATTCCGGAGTGTTGTTGTTATTTTTTATCGGTTTTTATGGCGTTACTGTGAAATCGTCAACCAGTTATGTACTCCAACCATTTAGAAGTGTTTTTGTTTGACCAGTTCTCTACTTATGTTTACTGTAACATAGAATTGTAATATCATATGAAACTAAATTCGTTCTATATTCGATCGTGATATAAAGCCCAAAATTTATAACCACGAAAATCACTAAATAATTTTAATCTCTGCTATAAATTTTAAGCAATAGTTTAACTAGTATAACCGTTGTTTCCATCTATACAATTAAATTTGCAGTAAATTTCGGATAAACCGTAATATAACTATTAATTGCTTAATATAAACTATAACATAGGCCTATATAAATATATATATTACACAGTTTTCTTGTATAATGGTTTCAAAAAATCGCCTACATTAAAAGATATATCGCATGATCTTTACTCGTATATTTAATTTAGAAAAAATTAATTAATGATAATTTTTATAAATTTTTAACAGATTAAGATTCTTTTGATGTTAAATTAAAATTTTCGTTTTCAAATAATATAATTAATATTACGAATTTTAATTCTTTTGCCAATTATCCTAGTCACGAACGATGGTGATTTTTATTCTTTTCATCATGTTTCATTCATTGACGTATTTAGTTACATAATTTTTGACATTTTGTCAACTTGTCTATTGTAACGATGTTTAATTCGTTTAAGTTTTCATATATTTTCATCTATTTTTATACTTTCGAAGTAGTTTAAACGGTAATTATTTTAATTTTTAAGCATTACTCTGCTTAAAAATTCTATCTTTTTATAAGAGTAATACCGAATAAAGTTTGTCAGATGCTTTAACGTTGACAAAAGAGAATGTCGTAGGCTATTAAAGTTATACAGAAGTATAAATAAAAAAATAAAAAAAATTCGGAAGTTTATTATTTCCGAACAGAACTGACAATTGTAAGTTATTCTTAAGTTGTCAAATGGAGAGAATTATCCTCTTATCCCGCAACAAAGCGGGGGACAACAAACACTGTCCAACTTTATTGGATTTTGAAACTATTCTCTTGGCAGGAGACTCGAATTTAGGGTTGATCGAGGTGCCTGTAGAAATTCTCGAGATTGTCATTGCACACTGTAGGTTAGTAAAGGAACTCTATAAATTGTTGTCTTGGGATTCGAGCTGGTAATTACTGCAGGTGGGAAAACTTAGTCTATCGGGAACAACGATAAGATAGATCACAGAGCCAGACTGTCTCATGTGACTCGATTAGCTAGCTATGGGTTTAAAACGAGATAAGGGATGATGGAGAATACAACAACATTAAACTTAGATTTACAATATATGGCTATCTGCTCCAACTTATATAAACTTTCGCAGATTGTATTATATGATTTTAACTTTGGTCAAATCATACAATAATTCAAATTTTCAAAAATTAATATAAAGTGATGAGAATTTCTTTTTTTCTTCCTAGAATTTGTATAAATGCATGAGAATTAATTTATCGATTGTAAAATGCCTTCTGTTACTGTTTACATAAGTTTAATTGAATATTTTAATTAGAGAAACATCTATAATTATAATTAAATCGATTGACTGTGTTTGTTTATTAAATTTAAATGAAACCATAATAATAAATTATTTACTTTATATTAACTTAAAATGAACATCTACTTATAATTCTCTTTGGCCCTTTTTTTATAAATTGCTATGTAATAAAACAAAAAAAAATATATTTAAAATATCAGGACGATAAACATTTTCTCTCGTCATAATCAATAAATAAGTAAAAAAAAATATGTTCAATTTTTTTGAATTTATGTATACTGTTTATTAAATAATATCTTTAATAATTTATAAAAATTAAAATAGAAAATTAAATTTAAGGAATGCTAAATTTGATAAAGAAATTGTTAAGAAAAAATTCCAAATATTGAAAAACATTTTCTATAAGTGGCATGTGAATATAATTATTCTTAGGATCAATATTATAAAATTATAAAATAATTTCATTTATATCATTTATTTTAAATTAATTCAACATTTTTATGCTAAACGACTTAATTAACAATCACCATAATTAATTAATATCAGCATTAAATTTTTAAGCATAAAAAAAAAAAATTGCAGTTTCAAATAGAATATATTTTTGTTGTTCTTTACAGAGCCGATTTTTTTTTTCTCCTTTTTATTCTTAAATAATTTTTTATATTAAAAAAAAAATGATTAGAAAGCTACAACAATTGAAAAGTTTTAACTGTTTAATTATTTAATATTTTTATTATTTCCCTTGTTGTACTTCTAATGTTATCTACAAAACATATTAAATTATATTATTGTAAGAACTATGATGATGATAACTGGCTAATAAAAAAAATAATAAAATATATAGTTTGTGGCATAAAATGTTTAATGTTAACCTTCCTAGTACTCAAAAAAAAGAAAAAAAAAATTGCGAAAAGTTGTTCTAGATCTCAATCAAAATTCGTCAAAGTAGAAAATAAATTTAATGCCGAAATGATTATTTTGTGAATATTTAATGTAACCAAATGCAGCATTGTATAACTTAATTTATTTGATTCAACAACCATGTTTTTCGAAAACATATGAAAAATATCGAAAATAAAATGGTTGTTAAGCCAAATTACATTACTTCTTTTTCTGCTTCTTCAAAACAATCATCAGGTACTAAAAGGAACTAATGATGATAACGTATAAAAGAATATATAAATATTTAAATAGTGGGGGAAAAGTGTTTTTTTTTTCTTTTGAACCATTTATAGAAAATTTGTATCAGTTTGTATGAAAATAAATGGCACATATATCCGATTTTATGTCCACGTAAATAAATTTATTGCTCTTAAAAATAAATAAATTATGATCCGAGAGATTTTCAACTGCACAGAGAATATCTTTAGTTCTATTAGATTTTTATATTTGGATAATTTCTTTCGGGATAATTTAAGTATCGAATGGAGCAACTTTCAAAACTGAATTTTTATTTTTATATTAATTCTATATAAATAAATAAATTTAAAAAAAAATTTTGTCGAATGTTTATTCAAGAATTTCATGAATACGTAAATAGCCTATATAAAAACTCTTATTTTGTTAACGTAAATATAGTAAAGGTAAACATTTCCGGATCAATAAGATATAATGCGAATGTTGTCAACTTTAACATAAAACACAATTAATATTTTATGAAGTGAAAAATATATAGATTATTAAGTCGATATAATTGAATTTTAATCAAACAGAATGGTGCTAAATAGTGACACGTTTTCTTAATTCATCGATTAGCTGCGAACATTCATTAATTTTATCTGTTAAGATCGCAGTAAGTATTTAATTTTTAAATCCTTTACTCAAGTTGAACCACACTGTGAACAATTATATTTCCTCTTATAAATAAAACTGAGCTAAAGTATTTATAATAACACCGACTAATGCTTGAATTATTATGGAAAGATACCAACTAACAGAGCAAGGAATCCATTTTAGATTTACTAAGTTAAATTATTGTATAACTAAAGCTTTGAGGAATTTCCTATGTTAATAAAACTTTTGCCAAACTATGAAAATTTGTTTATATAAATTTCATCGAAAATTGAAGGAATAAATTATTAAAACCGAAATAATAATTTGGAAGCCAAAGATCAGCCGTTTAAGTATGACTTAACTCAATGATTATTTAAACTTATTTACGATAAATAAGATTTATATCTATTTATTAATTTGAAATGCTAAATAATAATTTAATGGTATGATAATTGTTAAAATGCATGCATATGCATCCAGACTGAATTATCAATATTAAATCACGCTTGATGGAAGCGCAAAAATTAGTTCATGATAACTGTAACTGTTAGCAATTTTATACTTCTATTTTTATTTTAAACGAGTCACGCTAATTGCTCAGTTAAACATTAATATAATTACTGCAAATTGGTATATACTCCGTGGTCGGGTAAGATGGTACAATATAGGTTTATCACCAACAGTTGATTATTGGTACCATATCGAGAAATCATTACAAGTTTTTCGATAGACTAAATTTACGATAAAGTGCCAGGATATTGCTTGATCAAAAACTTCTCACAGTACAAAAAATACAATTGATAGATACGGTTATTAAATAATATACTTTTTTTTCAGTATTAGAAAGTTTTCGACTTGTTTACTCTTCCTTCAATGTTCCCAGTATTAACTCCAACATTTTCAAAAATGGATTTTTTCATCAAATTTTCTTTCAACTTCAAATTATTTTGCTATATATATATATTTTTAAAGATAGTAAAACTGTATATAGTAACTTGAAAAATATTGGCTAATATTTAGTTTCTTCAAACCTTTCCTCGAATTTACGAAAGGACTAAGACACGTTTCGAAAATTGCATCGAATTGAATTTCTGAACTAAATATTATCCTTAAAAAAGTACGAAATAAATATTAAATTTATAAGGAATTTTAATAAAAATACTTTATTGGATCTTCGTACATATTCGCTTTACATAATTTATATAAAGCTTTTTATATATTTTTTGTTTTGTTTGTCATAAAATCAATTTTTGTATTTTGGCCATTTTGCTGTAACCATATCTTTAATAAGAAAAGATACAGGTACTGAGAAAAAAAAAGCGCTTGTGCTGTATGGATTGCTTCTGAAGAGTTATCATTGATAATTGATGAACTTCTTAATCTTGTATTTCATTGTCACTACATTAAAACGATTAAAGAGCAATTCACACAAAAGCTTTTTCTTCAAGTTTGCTCGTTCAATAAAGATTAAGTTGCAGCCATACCCGTTGTCGAATGACAATCACACCATCTTGTTTGAAGATGTTTCCGAAAGGCTAACTTGATAAGTGATATAAATGTGAAATGACTTAAAAGAATTAAGAAAATTTATTGTTTGAAATCGATTGCGAATTGAGAAAATATTGATATTTCTTGATAATTTTTGTTTCAATCTGTTATGTACTAAACAAACTAACATTCAGATATTCATAATTCCTGTTTACAGTTTTTGAAACAGTTGAATAATTATTTAATAAAAAAAAATAACAACAACAAAAAATTACAAAAACGAGAACAAATTTAGACAGTAAAATTGAAACTAGAATAAAAAAATGATATAGTTTTAATTCCGAGAGCAGAAAATGATCTGGTAACGAACCAATTTTTTTCCTTCTTATTTTCCTTCTCTTCCTTTTTTCCTTAACGTAATCTGCATGAAGAGATAGGAAGTAATCCCAAAGGTGGTTGACGGATCGTTAGTGACCAAATAAAAGTCAGTCTGGAATGACGATGTTGGGGAACCCGCATAACAAGCATCTAACTGCTACAATGACAATTTGCAACCAAAAAAGAAAAAAAAAGGAGCAACGGCGAGCAAAATGTATGTTCAACGTTATTTTATTTAAATTTTTTGACGGTCTAAAAAGAAAAGTGGTTTATTTCCTGTAAATTTCGAATTCTTGTATAGATTTATCTATAATTTATACGATAGTATACAAGTGTACAAAAAAAAATATCACGTATACGGGTATAAACGTAATATAGATAAAATTCATGATTAATTTTATGTAAATATATATCCAAATTATTTATTATTTTATACGAAAATATCAAACATAGATTTATAAATTACGTTATAAACGATACTTTAATTATTTACATATAACAAATATTCAGTTTAAAGCCTAAAAATATCGATTTTTTACTTTACGTACTCTTACATAACGTATTAATGAGAAAAACAATTTTTTATTCATAATATTTCTAAGAAAATATACGCAAAAATTTTATTTATAAGTATATATAGAAATTATTTATGCATAAAATACACGCATTTTAGAGTTAGATTTTTATAGTCGTCATATTAATGTATGGCTCTTAACTTAAATATATTTATTTTATTGAAGATTTTATTATAACGTTCTGGTTCGACACTTATTTTTCGTACACGATAAATACAAATAATAAATGCTTATAGCATTCATCTTTATTTAAACGCACTTTTTCGTGTTTATTATTAAAGATCAAAGTATAATCTAGTTTGTACTTTAATAATAATATGTGAATAGGAAAGCGTGTATTTCTTTCTCTTGCAATAAATTTTTGATGTCACCGGTACCCACGGTATCTTAAACATCTTTTATACACGTAATAAGAACATAGCTTAACCACCTCTCTAGTAAAACGTTAAACTGGGGTTGTGACGTCATTGAGTGGTCCTATCCCTTAATGGAAGCGACGTGTCTTGCCTAAAAGTAAGCTTAATGGTGGCCGTAACTTATAGATTAAAGCCGAGAGACTGTCCAGTAGCAAGATTACAAATGCTGTTTCTAGCCTGTGTAAGGCTAATTATTAGAAATAGTGTTTTAATTATCTCCTCTACACGCTCTCTAGATAATTCACTGTTTAGGTTCATCCTTTCGATAAGAAAATTCCGACCTTGTAGCATTTTACATAATGCTCGTTTTAAATTCAAAATGGAGGCCGTTGATTAATTTGTACGCGTTAATAATTTGTCACTTCCTTATTTTAGGGAATTAATATTAATTAAAAGTCATTTTAGGCTTTATAATTGATAACCTTACAGTATTAGTCGAACATGTGTAGGAATTAGGAGTTAGTCCAGGATTTTTCTCTGTTTTGGGTCAATGCCAAGCTCGTAAGAGAGATGTATCTATGTAAGACGAAGAGGAATACAAGAATACAAATTATTGTTTATTACGCAAATATATAAAAAAAATATCAGCTGTTTTAACAATGAAATTATTTACTGGATAATACTTTATACTAAAAAAAAAAAGAAAACATTCGAAAGAACTGTTAAAAAAAAAAATACTTCCTTGGATATAAAATTAAATTTTCCAGAAAATATTAAATTTTAAACAAATGAATTTTTATATAAAAATAGCCTGTTTTAAATTATGATAAATAAAAAACAATTATTTATTCGAAGAGAAATATTATTAAAAAATTTTTTTCTTAAAGTGAAGAAAGTAAATAATTCCTTAAAAATAATGGATATAGACAATTATCGATATTAAACTGAAAATTTTATAAACTATTATTTTTTATGCAATTGCCTTTTATATGTGAATGATGATGGTAAATACACATCTATATTGCAACTGTGAACTACTTGCTTCGCACTATCTATAAAACTTTTGCTTCGTAGTCTATAAAATCTTAAAAGATGTTTCGAACGTGATGAATCTGGAGATGGTAAAAATTTATATTCCATACTATTGCTGATGGAAACAAACACTGAATAATTAAAAATTATGTTTTAAACTCTAATATTTTCGATGTAAAAAAATTTAAGGATGCTTGCCTCACATAGAATTAATGAAACTAGTTAATTGTTAAATATATTTAAGTTTTCATAATATAGAATTTTGCTAAGGCAATAAAACAATGTATCTAAATTTTTATCTCCACAAAAAAATCATTATTTCGAAAGAAATCATGTAGAAAGCTTTGATATTTTAAATTCGAGTTTTATTCCTTAAGTAATTTTGAAGTTGGAAGGTATTGCGGAACAATTACAGTAAACTAAGCTACTATGTTTTCGGTATGTCACTCCATAAAGCTGATTGCCAAGAAACACTATTGCACGTTTTGCAGTACCCTTTGCATCGTTCACTCGCAAAGAACGTGACGAGGTATTCAGAGCATAGCGAAACAAGTCAACCATGTCTCCAGAGATATCTAGGGACGTGGTGCCTCCTTTACTGCATCAACCAGCCGTAAAAAACTAGTCGAGAGCCGGTTACATTATTGAACGTCGTCTGTGTCATCTGTTTTACGGCATTGAATCAGAAAATGCGATTTCTTCCTCACAGTAGCTCACGAACAAAGAAAACATCACAACAGGTAGACAAGCTGGCTTTTATTCCATCACATATCTTTAAATTTTTGTGACAGTGTGTTTCGCTGATCAGTTTTTGAAGGTGCAAAATAAAATTCCCTAGTCTCGTTATATGAAATAAGCTGTATAAAGAGCAAGCACTTATATAAAGCCCTATACGTGAATATAGTTCGACTGACTCAATTTCATGCCGCTCTTTTTTTTTTTTTTTTTAAACTTCTTTCTTTTCCATTGCAATAAAATACGATACTTTTCAATTCACTTTCTTCGCATTCATTCGAATCTCGATGTTTGAGAAGAAGCAAAATATCCGGCGACACACTATTATTCTACACATCAATGGATATAAAAATTGGAAATCATGCTGGTGAATCGAACAATTTGCAAAATCGATCAATCTCAAAAGAATAAAAATATATACATTTTCAAAAAAAAATAAAATATAACTTTACGTAAATATTGAAAAAAATATATATATTTTGCATATTTTTAATCTTAATGTTGCTAATTCCTATTCTTATTAATTTGATAAATTGTAATTTTTATTGTTTTTTTATTCATATTCTCACCCAGATAGTGTCCAATTTGAAAGATTGGAGTTTATCTGATTCTGTATAAATAAATAAATAAATAAATATATATATATATATATTTTGCATATTTTTAATCAAAATATTTTAGCTTAAAAATTTTGCTAATTTAAGAAAATTTACAATTTTAAAATCTATAATTTTTAAAAATTAATTTTGTCATAATAATAATAATAATAATAATGTTTAATTATAAGGAGTAGAAGAAGAATGATTTTAAAGTTAAGATTTTCTAGCTGGGGAAAGAGGATTTGTATTGCATAAAATGTAAGAAGAGATAATTAAAGATAATGGTTTTTCGCTGTATTTTTATTTTCGAATTTCTCAAAGGAATAAACTCTATCAAAACAATGTCTATAAAGATAGAACGTAAATCTTAAATACGATTAATACTTGATATCTGGATCCAATTAAGTTATGTCACGAAGATATGATGAATAAAATCTTTAGGGAAACGTAGAGGATATTTTAAAAAGTTTATTGTGATTAATGATAGTAAAAAAAAAAAAAAAAAATAACCACTCTCTAATATTTTAAATATTAAATATGTTTGTTATTGCTTAAAGTTATAAATATCGCATTAAAAAGTCGTATATATAATAAAAAAAAAAATTCAACAGTTTTACTATAATATCTATTTAAAAATAATTAAACTGCGTTAATGCGATACGATTTCGTTATATTTTCTTCTTTAACGTAAGCAATTTTAGTAAAATTATTACGATAATTGCAACTCTGATACCTCGTTGTAAGGAATTACTACAGTGAGATCCAATATAGCGCTATGTCGTCATAAATTTCCGCTTTTAATGTCAGTTATCAGACGTCACGGTAGAATTCTCCAACGTAAGGTAAGGTGATATTATTATTAAATCTGAATACGTAGAAAATTGCAGACGTTAGAGAAAGTTTAACGAGGCTGAGAATTTCTAATTATTATTATTTTTTTTTAATTTAAATAAATTATTATTGCTAGTTTTGCTGATTAAATAATTATATTATTATGTGTTTTATGTAACCATATCTGCGAAAACAGTTGCTAATTTGTAACTTTGATTCCTATTATTTGCATATTATATTCATATAATTTATAAATATTTAAATAATTTATGTGTAAATAGTTTTGTTTTCTACTTTATATAACTTTATATACGTACTAACAAATTTATAAAATCTATATAACGAATAAATAGAATAAACAGAATGAAATTTTAAAGATGTCTAGGAATAGTTTGTTTTATTTTTATAGCGTTTGAAGTAATGTTTCGAGAAAAACTTTTGAAAAGCTAAGTGAAGAATTCATTGAAACGTGTTTCAAGATTCTACAATGTTGCTTAATCGATTTCTAGGCTAACCAAACTCGATATTGTTTTCGTTCTGCAGAAAGTTATGTCGCAGATATTTTGTAATACAACACGCAACTTCCTTTGGCGCAAAAGTATTTTTGTTTAGGTTCATAATATAATTAAATTATGAAAAATAAAAAAACGGAATTACAATAGAAAATTATATTCCGTTTCATATTTTCTCAGGTAGGTTAAAAATCACTTTTTCCTATAACACGTTTCGATAAATGAAATTTAAAGTTTTTCTCAACATCATAATTTAAAGAGAGAGAAGAAAATCATTAAATTTATATTTCTAGATTATGGTTTTATATTTAAATATATCGAAAGAAATGTTTATTAAATTAATAAAATTTATAACTAAAATCATATTAATAACGTTTAAACATATAGTAAATCTTTGAAAGAGTTTTTCCGTTCTTTATTTTCTCGAACTTTTTGTATGACTGAACACTTCACAAATTCAGAAATTTTCACGGAACACCTTGATTATTTTATAGTATAGGTAAGTATTAACAATAAATAAATTAGACAAGAAAATATAAGAGTTAAGAAAACAAACATTTATTATCAAAATTGTAATTATGTAAAATAAAACACATGAAAATAGTAAAATAAACTAGCGACTCCAGTTTAAACTTGGCATAGCATTTAAAATTGTGTGGTTTATATTAATTTTCATAATTTTTTATGAAATATTTATTAACCTTCCGCGGGACATAGCTATAGTTTGGGAAACGCTGCATTAGAAACTCGTTTAACCGGATTTTTATGAGATTGTTTCCGGTCCAGATGGACGAAAATCCGAAAAATCCTGGTATTATTTCTCTATGATATATAAAATCTAAACATATATGATATACTATCGATACGATATATATATACGGTATATTTATATTATATATTTGTAGAATATACGATAATATTTGTGATTATGTTTACACTATATAGGTAGCATTAATCACTACTGGTATTATACTAACAAGTAAGAGATTAAAAAAAAAATTTAAATTAAATTTTTAAAATATGATTCGGGTAAATTGGAATTCCGGATGATCGAGATTCCAATGAATGAATACTAGTGTATGATATTTTGTGATTTTTTTTTATTTCGATTATTTATAATGATTTCTTTCGAACAAAATACGGTAAATTAGAAATACCCAAAATAATTTTTGAATATATTATGACTGGGAGCTATAAATATCCATGATGGCAGATTTTTTTTCTCTAGAATATGATGATACTATACTATAACAAAAAATAAATTTGGCACAAATATTTTGATTTAATCATATGGTTTTTGGTGAAAAATTAAAATTCATCTCATTAATAATTAAAAAACAAATAGATACACAATTTTAGTATAGTTTAAGAATTTTTATAAAATCAAAAATATATTTTTATATATATTTTTTACCATTTTTGCCTATAAAAATTCAAAAATTATCTAATTTTCTAAACAAGCGATATTTCAAAAAATAATTTAAAAATGCAATTTTTCGAAGTAATTATTTTCCAAAATAAAATGTCACAAAATTACCTTGGCATGAACTTTCAAAAATTTCGCCATAAAATTAAATATATATGTATATCAGGTAAAATTTGTTAAAATATATTATTAGCAGGCATTTACTTGTTCGGAAACTTAAATTCGAAGTTTTGAAAAGCTGTCAAAAGTTATTAAATCTAAAAATAAATTAGAGAAAAGGATATTTTTGAGTATGATCGAATATATTACTTGACATAAATGAATATTTTTCTAAGAATATTATCGAGAAAATTTCGAATATTTTTGCTATTTCGTCACTCGAAGCCATATTTCATCGTAAAATTTCGCCTTTGTTTCGCACGGTAAAAATTCTTTAAAGCCAAAATTTTATCGATTCGAAACAGTTCAAACTGTTTTAAATTTTAGCTTTCAGCTAAAAGTTAGAAACTAATGGAATTCAATTATGTCAATCACGTAATCATAAACAAAGAAAATTGAAATTCTGTTAGGATTTAAAATATAATTATGCTAACTGAATTATACATTTTTCCTTAGTTTTCTAAATTAAATCTATCGCGATACCAGATACCATCTGACAATAAAATCTAACAGATAAGAAAATGTATAAATAAATATTGAAACAAGCATTTAAAACAAAGTTATATAGCGAGTTTTAATTAAGAGAAGCCATCTTGTTTTTTTTCATCCTCTGCTTCTCCTTCATTTTCTATAGGCACCGAACGAGAATTTATATATAATCTGACGTGTTTAACTAATTTAAATAAATAACAATAATAATAATAATAAAAATATTTTGATAAAATTCATAAATCGCATCAAAAACGATAGTTTTATAGATTAATATTCGCATTTTCAAACTCGCTAATTCGCGTTATCGAGTTACTAAAACTCTTCTTTGTTTACTAAAGCATTCAATCTAATGAATAAATTGAATCTTTACTTGTTAGTAATTACAATCTGTATGTAAAATATTTGCACAGTTTGAAAGTTTGAAAACTTGTTTGACAAATAAAAACTTTCTTATAATAATAATAATAATAATTTAAAAAAAAATAAAAAATAAAAATTCTCTTATAGAAAGTTATTAAACCGTAAAAAAAAAAAAAATAAGAAGGAAAAAAAAATTTAAATAAAAATTAGATTTTTAGATAACATTTATTATTACTTTCTACGCTTAACTGACGTGAAATTTATCAAGTATGGAATGGCGTTTCCCGAACTGATAATGGAAAAAGAAGAAGAAAATATAATAATAATAAAAAAAAAATACAAAGAAATTTCTTTGATTCTTTGAACCGCGAAATCCTTCCAATCAATCTGGAGATAAATGAAATTCGAATTGAAAATGGAGGAAGATGGATTTGTTATTTGGTTATCACACTGGATGCACAGTAAAGAACAAAGGTATTGTTATTCTCTGGTATAAATTATACTTTAGAGCTGTTGATATAACGGCAAGATTTTCATTTCGTATCATTTTTCAACCATTGGGTTTAAAGCTTTCACTATTCTGCTAAAAACGTAAAAGAATATACTGTATATAAAATGTTTCCAAAACTGTCATCAAGTTACCATTTTATACTTTAAAAACCGATATATATGTGCGTATAGTATATAGTTATATTTTTTACACGTCATAGTTTAATTACAGAATATTTTTTTTTCAGTTTTAAAGCGTTAAAAAAAAAAAACGAAAGGGAAATCATAAAGAAATTAAAATTTGCTTTAAAGCGAAGTGTCCTTTATTGTAAAGATTATGGAACTTTTCCAAACATAACATTACATTCAAGTAATTATACTTAGAAACGTGTGACAAAAGACATGAACCTTACAGTTAGCATGGAGGGTAGCTTGGTGTAAGGCATCGGTTTTTGTTACTTAGATAACCAACTTCATTCGTTCATTAATTTAATACACAGAGTGAATTGGAAGATTTCTTGGCATTCATCCAGTGCTGTGAATTCCATTGGAGTATTTTGAATGGGAAGCATAAGAACTGAAAGGAGAAATTCGAGAGATAATGTCACATAACTCTGCTCCTCAACAAAAGTTTCAAAGAATACTTTTATCTACAGTTCGAACGAAAAAAAATTAAATAAAAAAAAATTTCCTTTTGAAAGAAGTGAGAATATATCAAACTGCTTTTTAATTATAAAAAAAAATGATGTTTACAAAATTTAACTTAATACATACATCAATTTGCATAATTACTATATCGTTATTAATAATACACGTATTAATTTTGCTGACCATTGGCATCTATACATATTTATATTTAATAAATTTATTGTTTGGATTAAATACAGGCGAAAATATTATAAAAAACGAATAATAAATATCGTTAAATAGTTCGGTTAGAAAGGAGAATGTTTAAATTTTTCGTCATTTTGAGATTTCGTTTTTTGCACACAGATGGAGACACTGTCTCCGTTTGGTTAAGCGTACGACTTTTTGAATAATATTTCGAGTGCTGCAACTGTATCATTTTTATAATCGTGTTTTCGTAACAAGCTAATAATAATTATTATTATTATCGAATTTTAATATCTTAACGGAAAAAAACGGCGATATTAATATTTGCATAATTATTCAATTTTTATTAATGATTAAACTTTCATTAAAAAAAAAAAAGTCATTTAAATGATGATGGGGGGATGCGAGTAAAAAGGTGCTGGAGGAGAATCGTAACGAAACATCCGCTAAATAATTTACTAGCGAAATTATAGCTTTAAGAAAAATTAATCGACTCTTTCATATTTTTATTTTAATTATTTTTACACAAATTTGTCTCTTTTTGAAATTATTAATTACTTTTTAGCAGATTTTATAATTTTTTTTTTTATAAAACTAACATTAATGCTTTTCTTCTATTATTCTCTGTTTATAAGCTACTATTCTACAGATACAGAATTAAATCCCTATAATTAAAACATGTATATAAATTTATATATTTTAATAATGTATACAAAGATATTCTATTATAACAGAGTTATATCCTAGTATAGTTTATCGATGATGATCTATCCTTTGCAAAATTCTCCAATTAGTGAGTTTTTTTAATTCGAATTTTGGGGATTTTTCTATTCAATGGAAAGAAATATATTATAGGAACTGACAAATCGCCATTTATATATATATATAGAAATATTGTTTACATTAAACTGAACCAAACTTGGCTAAGTTGTGAGAAAATGAAAAACTTTTATTTTCTAGTTGTAATTACTAGTTGTCAAAGACTTGAGCTGTCAACATTAGAAAACTTTCAGTAACTGTCAATTAGTTGAAATGATATAGGCCCTATATATATATGACAGAAAGTATACAAGAGTGCCGATATGAAAGCCACAATTTTTTGTACACTAATTTATTTTATTGCTATAATTTAATCTTACTGAGATTAAAAAAAAAAAAAAAAATGTCAGGTGTTAGGAAGAAAACTTGCTTTGACGGTATTAAACTGATAACATCATAAACAGATATTAGTGACTGCATCCTGTACTACAACTATAATAAAACTAACCTGCAATAATAATAACCTATAATAATACTAATTAGAATTAATAAAATTATTAATTTTAATTAGTTTTATTAAATATAGGTTTTTAAAAATTATAGTCTAACAATTATAATTACCATTTTTTTTTTAATTATTATTATTATTATATTAAAAATTGGAATAAATCGCGAAGCTCTTTATAATCTTAATACATTGTTTATTTCTTTCTAAATTTGTATAAAAAATTGTTTATAGACTCAGCACATTGAAAAATAAATAGCAAGATTTTAAAATATTTGCTGTAAATTATACTTTGCTTTCCATTTCTCTTATGGAAAGTTTTATGTAATATACGTATATGTTCACATCGATTTAAAATATTTTCTCAATATCTATTGAAGCAAAAGATTTATTTCAAAGACGTTGTACACACTTCGATATTTTGGGGCAATATTTTTACAAGAAACATTCGCTTTCGAATTGTCAATAGAATTCTTTCGAATTTCTCCAGGACTGTTGCCTCAGTTGATTGGATATAGAATTTTATTTTTCGAGTTAGTTTATTCTATATATAATTAAGAGACTTTTACGTGTAAAGGAAACATAAAACAACAAGTATTACGATATGATTAAACTAATTAGAATAACTGATATAGCATAGGCTTCCTAGTTTATTCTTAGATCCCTTAATTACCCTCATGAAGATACTGCCTTGTAACCAATTAGATCTTAGATCTTTCTTGGCTTTAAGAAGCAAATATCTGGATCTAGTAAACAACTGTAATTGTTTGTAGCTAGTTTTAGTAATTATTTAGCAAATCGATAAGTTTAAATGTGTTTACCATACTGGAATAATTTTTTTTTTTTAATATTTAAAAAATTTGTTATGACTAATGAGATAATCTTATGGAGATTGTTGCTGTTTTATGTTGTTATGCATGCAACAAATGCAATTTTTGTATTCAAAAGTTATCAGAAATGAATATAATAATAATTTTAAAACTAAATATTTGCAGAATGTTTTATCAGGTCAAATTGTAGTTTACTATTTGTATAATTCTAAATTATAGGAAACTTAGATCCGTTAAATTTTTAATTGTTTTAAATGGCAAATATTTGTGATTTAAACGGATGGAGCGATTCATAGCCCCTTTGTTTATAAAACAAAATGAACTTTGAACTAGTGGTTATAAAAAAAAAATGCTTGGAAGAAATCGAAATGTGGCTAAACAGATATTGAGAATTCCACGGACCCTTAGGAAAACTAAAAGAGAAAACTGGAGATGATGAAAATGGAGAGGTCACTTTTGAAAGAATTCAAAAAAAGGAAAATTAAATAGAAAACAGTTACCAGTACAAACTTGAAGCAACTTCTGCTCGAGGGGTTAAAGAAAGAAGAGATAGTCAGAAATACAGGTTTCATAAGAAAAGAATTGGATAAGGATAAACTATGAAAATGTTCGAGAAACAATTCAACGTCAGTTGAAGCGAAGTAAGAAACAGAGAACAATCAATCTCCTGAGTAAGACTAGAGTTGTACTATTTGCGTTGAAATTGTATTAGGAATATATTTAAAAAGATTTTTAAGCATCAAACGAAATTCAAAAAATATATAACAAGAATCTATTTATTTCAAAAAGTCAAAAGTTCATATCGGAAACTAAATATTGAAAATTTCCTGTCAACATAGATTCTGAAAAGACTTTAAAAGCCAGTAGAGCGTCACAAAATTTGATTCAACGATATTCTAGCGACGCGAAAGTTATGTCATTTATACGCTTTATGAATGTTGAAGAGAACAAGCATCTGTCTTATTATTAAAATTGCGTAATTCCAATTTCGATCTGCTCTAGTTGAATCAGTTTGTAGAATCATTTTTACGTTAATTGACTGCTATCTTGCATAACAGAAGCTTGCAAACAATGTATACATAATCGAAAGGCGTAATTTTATAGAAAAACAAAATTTTACAGTAAGACAACAGATACCAAACAAAAATGCAATTCATGTAACAATTTCGACACTTATTTTCAAAGATCTACTGACTTCGATGAAACATTATGGGAGATTTTTATAGAAAACAAACTATTAATATTTGAAGCAGTACGTAGAAAAAAGCTGAGTCGTTCTATACTCGAACATGAGTGTAAATGCAATAAAGTGAAAGCTGCCTATAGCGAGAGGCACTATACTGTATTAGTCTACTTAAGAACTAGCAATTTCTTCAAATTCTCGCTGTGTGTCTATAGAATTCAAAACAGTTAATATCTAACTCTATCGCTGAATTTATAACCAAAGATGTAAACATGAAGACTGATTTCTTGCTAAAACTTTAAAGAATACATAAACTTTGAGATTAATTGAAGTCGATATATGTGGCTAAAATTTATATGAAATATTTAAATTTTGAATTTCATGTGAAATGTGTTAAACCCACAATAACTCATGTGCCTTGTAATTGCTTACAATAATTCATGTGCCTTATAACCGCTACAATAACTCATATGTATGACATCATCATCATTTACGTTGAAAAGCTTGTAACTGGAAGGAAACTTGAAACTTTACTATTTGATTAATTATGTCTTCTTATTATACTAACCTCTCCAAGAGGACCGCCCGCCATTTTTGATCTTTTATCAAGACTTGTGCTTATTTTTCATTGTAAACACGATTTCGGATGAAGTAATTCATCACAAAAAAAAGAGAGAAATAAGATTTCAGTTTTTTGTGATGAATTATTCCATCTCGATTCGGCCTGACTTGATATTGGCTTTTGCAGTTAGAAAGAAAGGAGGAAAAAAAAAAAAAAAAAAAATACAAAAGCTAAAGTTTTTTGTTGTTGAATTCATTCATTCTTATATAAAATGTTCATATAATTCTTGTTTCTGTAGTATTAATTTTATACCTATTTATGATATTATTATTATAAGTTTCCAGCGAATAGAATTCATCTTGATTGTTTCAGTTATAAATGCATAAAACAAAAAGTTAATATCAAAATAAAGCTATAAAGAATACAATTCTGTTGTCATTTGGAATTCCACTTCATTATATAATTCTTATTGTTTCTGTAAAATTTTCTATCAGCACAGCTAGTAGAAGAATATCTTTTTTTTAATAATTTATTTTTATTTCATATTCTTATTCATATTAACTGTTAGAAAAAAAATAATTTTTGTATTTTTCTGAAGGAAGAATTGCCATGTTACAAAATAGATGCGCATATTATTTAATTTGTTCAATGAAGTGAATATGTTGTAAGTAAATTGTAAATTTTATTAAAATGAACAGAATTTGAAGCATTCTAAACTTTTATGAAAATTTTATGAGTTGACTTGCTTTATTTTTAACTTAAATAAATATGTTTTCTCGAACTACTGTATATGGAATTTTTATCCAACCAAAAATATTTCATATGTAAAAAAAAAAATACTAAGAAATTAGGATATTTGTTACAGTTTAATGCCGTTACTTTGATTGATGTTATTATTTTACTTTTTTGAATCCTCGACCAAGTAGCCGTATCTAAATTGTAACAAATATCATAATTTTTTTAGTATTGTAATCGATTTATTTTTTACATGAGTTATTTTTGATTGGATATTAATCGCTTTTTATACGAAATCGTTTTTCTGAGAAAACGTATTCTATATATAATATGTTAACACGCCACTAAATAAGCTCTCTTTATTTTTAATCCGATTAAATCAAAATTTTTAGAGAACATTAAGTACCAAAATAGATATTTATATACTAAATTTGGTCGAAATCGGTTGAGCAATACGATCTGTAGAAGAGTTCACCATTTAAAGGATTCTATAAAGCCTTACTTTTGGCCATATTTGAGCCGAATTTTTCAGAAAACCTTAAATAACATAAAGAAAATTTATATTCCAGATTTCTTCGAAATCGGTTGAACAATGTGACCTATAGAGGCATTTCTAGAGAAGAGAATCAGCCTCTTCTACACTCCTTAATTTTACCCAATTGTGCCAAAATTTTCAGATTTTAATTGAACTAGGGTATGTCTATATCCCAAATTTGGTCAAAAGCAGTTGAACAATGTTATATATAACATTATTTAACTG
>WUQG02266397.1:0-20043 GCA_011317285.2 Androctonus mauritanicus | reverse complement strand
CTTAACCTCATTCCATGAATATCTTCAATGTAGGTACTTCAGGACTTTATAATTGATTTATACTTTTTTTTCACTCAGTGTTTGCTTGTGTTCGTTTTTACATTTAAAGTAATATAGATTTAAACTAAATTAAGTATTATCTGCATAACATAAAGGAATCTAAATATATGTTGCAAAGAGCGGCCTTCAAATGAAAGTTTATGGAGACGTTTATCTGTGAAGGTATATTCCTAGTGCAATTATTTGAATAATGCACATAAAACACAAGTTTTAAATGCAGTATATAATGCAAAACATGTCTGATTTGCATAGCACCATAATGAAAATATTCCAAAACATGCACTGTAGAAGTAAATTATAACTCATTCTTCAATAAATATATCGAAGAGCATTGCGTGAAGATTTACGAGAACAGTTCACTGACTTTATAAATTGAGCCATTAAGTCTGTTAAGTTTATATTTTTATTTTTATTTTTTTGGTAATTTTATTAGCTCTCTAAAGGTATTTCTCTCCACTTTTTTTTTTTTAACTTAAATGCAGAGAATTTTGTTTATCACACTTCCTCTTCGCTATTTTATTTTATTTTATTTTTTTGTCTAGCAAACCTGTTCACAATTTAGGCTACATTTTTACTTGAAACGGGCTCCGAGTGTAAATTTATGATATTGTTATATTCGAAGGTGAGCATTAGTCATTTAATAAAAGCTTTCTCGTCACGTTTTTACAAAAGTGCCAGAACATTTTATAAAGCCTTTTAAAACACATTTTTACAAATCGCTCGATCAGCCCAGATTGCATCTGGATTTAAAATTCCTGATCATTTATCTTTTTTTTGTGTGTTGGATAAGTGAAGGTAGACTTGTTGTAATCACCGCTAAACAATTGCTATAAACGTTTATTTGCAACTAATTAGGTCAGTTTGACCTATTCGTGATCTCGGCTGGACGGAATTAAAATAATTCCAGAAAAATTTCGTAACGGCAACAACAACAACAAAAACAAGAAAAAGGAATTCATAAACGTTTAAACAAAACACGTGCCCAACCCTATATCAGATATTTTTATCTCGAATATAAAATGCCAGCCTTTCGTCCGAATGCGTAATTCTATCTGCAAAATTCTCAATACTTAAACGAGGAAAAAATGTCAGTTAATACCATTTTTTAACCGTGGCATTATTTTAATGAGTTGTAAACCGATCATCCTAGATCATTATTACAAAATTTAACACTTATGCTCGACTTAATTGTAATGAAACACCTAAATGCACGCAGCGATCTCTTCACGGGAATCGAATTTAATCCCGTAGCAACTGAATTTTACTTTCTATAGAAAAAAAGTTATAAATGCCAATTAAGAATATAATGCATAAGCTACATAGTTTGCATCTGCATCTCACTTGCATAATGGATGAAATTCGTAACGATGAGCAGCAGCACAAATGTGACTCTTAAATTCGATTTGTATATTATAGTGGTACAGTATATGTAGAGGCTCTTCGATATGTAGAGAATGGCATGTAGAGTTGCATGAGTCATCTTTGCGGTCATGTGATTTCTCAATTAAAGTACCGACTCCAGAATGATTCATGTCTAACACGGAACAACTTCCCTGTCCAATTATTAATCTCGAAGGTCAACGCTTTCTTAACAGTCAAAGGAGTGAAGCTTGCTTCCTAATTACTTACAAAGCATTCATTATCTGCTTAATAAAGGCCTTCTTGGAATTTTATTCTGCGATAATGTCAAAAATGATTTATGAAAAATATATATATCTGTTATTGAACAGATGATACCGTGCAATTTTTCGCTCCTCATTGATGTATTTCAATCAGTAACATGCCAGGTTAAAAAAAAAAAAATGTTTCTCCGGACTCCAAAAAGTCTGAATGTTTTAGCAACAATAGGAATTAACCATGCTTTTCATTAGCAAAATGAGCTTGACACAACATCGCTAGGACACTTGCAACATGCTTTTAAGATTTACTGGCGACTTGCAATTTGGAAACATTGTTTCTTAATCTATAACTATATATGGTTACTGTTTTTTTTCCTTCATAAGAAAACACAATATGTTTATTTTATATTGTTTTGATACCGTTTGCATAGGTGCTAACGTGGTTGTGCAGAAAGGGAGAAGAGATGCTGAGCAAACATCAAGCCGTTGCTGACTCGCTCGGAGGCATTAAAGATCAGGAAGAGGAATTCGAAAAATTTTACTTTGTCGCTATGGTAAGTAAACATGTTTATATCTCGAATGAATACAATTTTTTTTCTATGATGCAAAAGCAAAACATCAACAGCTTAAATTTTAGTGTAAGGAATTTTTGCCTTTATTTGTAGGTTAATTGATGTGAGATTACAAGAGATTGTAGAGTTATTAATTTACCTATATGCAAATGAATTTTTAAACAATGGTAACTTAGTATTGTCTTTCAAGATTTTTTGGAAAAAAAAAAAAACTACATGCACCATACTTAATCTGTTCTAGAAATAATTTGTCACTTCAAAAATTAATTTTCTTGTTTCGTATGTTGTTAATGCGATAATAGCGTATCTTATCTGGAAAGACAATGCAGATAGATTAAAAAAAATAAACAAAACCTAACAATAATTATGACAATCAATTGGTTAGTTTTTCATGCTATGTTTCTCAATATTGTATATGTATGTATTTTTTATTTTTTTTGCAAATATTGCCAATGCTGTCAGACAAAATTGCATTTGTAATTTTCCGTCGCCACATTGTCGTTACCCATATAACTACAACAATATGAGAGAGAATAAGAAATAAATTACGATTAAATCTGCTTTTGCGTAATAATTGCTGTTGGGATACAATACAATCCCCAGGGTGGATTGCACCAATTTTTTTGCACCCATGGAAAAAAAAAGGAAAATTATCTGGTATAATGTTTACACATTTGTGCAAAACGCAGATATAAAATCTACTTCCAAAAACAGCTTGAAAATAAGAAACGTGATCAAGTCGACCTTGGGAACTAGATTCTATCTGACTGTTTCCCCGCTGAGTTCACACCTGCAGTAGTACAGCGAGAGTGATTTCTCTGACATGACGTCATCCGACTAAAGAAAACCAGATTTAAGCACCGATTAATGTTATATATAAACAGTATACACGTTTTTTTCTCTTTCATTTAAGTAGCAAAGGCCTTTCACGGTTGTTAGCATCCCTTATAAGGGTCGTTGTCTAATCCCTGTCGAAGGATAATGGACGGTATGCAAATTTATACCCTTCCTGAACATTTTCTACAGCTTTTTTAGAAGTTGTATCGGTTTGAAGAGCAGGAAGATGTGTACTCTCCTGCCATCGGTATCATTCGCTACGTAAATTCTAGTTAATTTTGGGCAATGGGGCATCGGTTGAAGTATCGGGATGCAGCTGCACCACTGCACTAATGATTTACTTGCAGTTTCTTCTCCATCTGGTGTCACTGCATCGAAACTCGCTCCCAGCTAAATAGCCCCGGGAATAAACGGGAATGTGTACTGCGTGGGTTCCGACTGCGCTCAGTTGCAACGGATACTTGTACGAATGTAGTACAACGATGAAAGCTTGTGTAGCTGTCTGCATTTCGCGAGTTGGTGAGTACCCGCTCCACTTTCTAACCGAATCTCCGTCTAGAGAAGACTCGCAATTAACATTAACCTCTTTAAAAAAACACACTGTCGCACGCGATTAGAACATTGAGCGCTATTTAAATCGTTCTACAAACGTGCAAAATTTCATTATTAAAGCGATAAAGACAGTTTTCGAAAACCTTTAACTGTATTTCAAATCGATTTTTGCTTATTACAAAAAAACCCGACCATTATCCTAGATTAATTCAAGCAGAACAAGTGTTCCTTTCGGTTTAACGCGATAACGATTAATCGGAAAGGCAAAAAAAAAAAGGATTTCGATTTGTAAATCTGAACGATTTTCTGCTCGTTACACCAAAATAATTGAGAAAAGTAACGATCAGCATTATGTATCTCGATCGATAGTATCGTATTAACCATTGAACTTTGACTCTGATTCATCCAACTCGTTAACATCTCCGATATTTCCATTCATATGTTTCTCGTTAGAATATTTAGCTTTATTATTAATTTAATCAAAACGAAACCTTCTTAAATCGATAAGAAGGGCTTAAAAACAAGGAAGAGGTGATTAACTACATCGACCTTCTATATGATTTATTGTAAACAGAATTAAAATCTTAATGGGCAAGCTAATTGCTTTCAGGCCACGGATCAAACTGAGTAATTTGCAATTAAAAATCCGCCTGAATGTGCAATAACGGTTTTATATTTTTAAAAGTTCCGCTCTCAAATGGTCTTCCACTTATTAAATTTCTAAATTTAAGTTGACCTAAACTCAATATAATTCAACCTATTTAGCATAAGTCGTTCCATTTATAAATTCGATCAGAACGTTTTCGATACTCGGTAAACTAGGCTACCATTCAGTTACATTATTATGTTTTTTTTTTTTTTGCAATATTTATTCGTGGTGCAAAGCGCTAGATCCTTAACTTCTGATATAAATTACGGAAATTTTATTATTGCAGCCATTTAAAGAAACATTAAGTCGTTTGTTTCCACTATCTATATATGGATAAATCAGTAGATGTTTTCGAGGTCGGTTCAAGGTGAAATTTTACTTCGACGTTGGATGAAAACATTACGTAGGCGGTCATTTTTGATACATTTTAATGCAGTCCTTGCCCGATGCAATACATAAAAAGCAGTATAAATTACATATATACGAAAGAGAGAGAGAGAGAGATTTATTTTGATGGTGCAAAATCCGGAAAATTGCATTATATGGAATGATGGCTTTCTGTAAACTTTATCGGCGAAACGTAAACACCGATAAGCAGATAATTAAACTGAAATGTATCTCGTTAGAAATGGTAAATGCGAATGTTTAATTTAATTGGAATGAATTCACGTATTAATGTTTGTTAATGATTAAACTTACATCGTCATTATCCCGTGCATTAATGAATCATCAGTACGTCAAAAGTCAATTAGGTGGAAAGGAGTGAATGATGCAGAAGAAATTTTATCACAAAAATTGCTTTTATTTTTTTCTCTTCCAAGTTTGAGGTTATTTAAATAACCAGAATGGTAAAATAGTTCAAACAATAAAATTCGAATAAACGTATAAATTATTAACTTAGCAGTTTTATTGTTTAGCAGAAGGTAAAGCCAAAATTTCGTATAAATTTTTCAATCCTCCATTTTATATTTATAAGCAATAAAAATAAAAATAAAAAAAAAACAATTTTACTTAGAATTCATTGCATGCAAATTATTTATAAATAACTTATATAATGAAATCTTATTTTTAACTTAACTTTAGTCTTTCGCGACTTTAACATTATTTTAACCTATAGCAAGCATCACAAGAATGCTGCCTATGAATTAAAATGTTTTTTTTTTTTAATTCATTTTTCAAACTTTTTACGAAAAATTAATATTTAAAATTAATATAGAGAACGTAACCGTTTAATTTGTTGATCCAGACGTAAATTGCAACCATAATTTGCGTTTTTTTTTTTAATGTCAAAATGTCACCGACTGACCTCTAATAAGGATGAACTACGATGCTATCTGGACAGATGCACTGGCCTTGGAAGCAGAGAGCAGCAGGAAGATGATTAGTCTGTCCCATTAAGGCAAATAAAACATTCTTTGTTTATGCTGAATAGAATGGTTTCAAGACCTCTTTCAGTTCTGTGACTTGGAATTGACCCTTCCGAATTCCGTTTTTGTCCCTTACTTTGCAGTCATAAACTTCTCTCTTGGTAACTGTGCAGATTAAAAGAATAATGACGATAAAAAAAAAGTTGCAGCGAAAATGATCTTCGACTGAAAAGAAATCAAATTTTTTTTTATCAACAAATGTTAGTGTTTAATAAAATAAAATAAAAAATTGGTTTCGGTCAATCACTCTCCATCAATATAAAGCCTTCTCTGTTTGGGTTTTAAATGTTTTGTAGGATTAAACTCTGCAACCCATTTAATTAAACAGCTTAACAGTCCACTTAATTAGCTTCCATTTTAGTTAATTAACTGATTAAAACCATAATATTATGTTAAGAGAAACGATTAAAACGATCAAAACATGTGCAATGTAATTTGTTGTTGCAAAATCTTCAAGGATGAAGATTGCAGCTAAAAAATTGTTTGGTACTGTATTAGGAAGAGCTCTACAGAGAAGAAAAAAAAATTCAGTTAAAAATTAAAAACGCAATTTGGCATTTAGACAAGAACACAAAATAGTATAATGAAGTTGAAAGTGCATTAAAGGGTAAAAAACTGCAATTTAATAATATTAATAACTCTAAATTATTTACCTTTAAAGACCAAGTATAAAAATCATTTTCTGAACCTTTTACCCCACTTATTACTTATATTTATGTAAGATTTCAAAACTTTTAACAGTAATTTAAAATATTTTTTAATCAAAATTGCATCTAAAGTCAATAAACACGAATTAAAAACAAAATCATAGTGTAGGCTACGAGGTCTTAAGCAAGTTTTCTTTTCTTAACATCCCAAAGGAATAATCTAATTAGTTTAATTTGATGTAATATTATTATATTCTTTAGAAAACGACCGACTAAATTAAACTGTTGGCCATTAAAGCCAGCAAGATTATCGTTTTCCTTATAGAAACGACCTTTAAGTGCAACAAACCAAACAAAATACGTCCATTTTGTTTTAACTGCACCAATTAATTAACAAATTACAACATTATCCTGTTAGTTCCGTATTTATAAAATTCTCTTTTCGTCGATAAAATATATATATATAATTTTCTTATATAATTTAACGGCATAGAAGGTCGTAAATACCGCCTGAGAACAGAATAACATAAAGAACAAACGTTGAATTTTTCATGTTTCAATTCACGACCGACCAGGAATTTTGACTCAGAATTGAAGTCAGTACACGTTCCCGTTGAAAGTTAGTAAATAAAAACCGATCAAAACATCTTTCAGTACTAAGAAGAAGAAGAAAATCCCATTTTTTATAGTCGCCAGATGCCTAGAACGTTTAGGAATTAAAAATATAAATGTCAGTTAGGAGAAAGTAGGACATGTTGACCTAATTTAACATTTTCTAAAAGACAAATTGAGAAAGGAAACTATCAGTCATCCATCACAGCATTCGGGAGCCTTCTACAAATATTTTACTTCGATGTATATCTACCGCTAATTTAAGTTTTGTTTGCTAGACTTCAATTGCGGATATGCTACCATTCAGGCGAATTTTATCCCCCTTTTAACTATTAGCACATCTCGGAAACTGTTAGAAAAATAAATATGCCAGACAGAGGAGGGGAGGAAAAAGGAAATTAACAACAAAAAACTCTTTTTGAATGCGAATGGATTAAATTCCAAACAAAAGACGACACGAATTTCTCCTTTAACAACTGAATTATTCAGGAAGAAATTCGACTCTCGACTATAAATATTTCATTGTTTATTATTTCCAGTCGAAAATGTATAAGAATAAAAATAGAAAAATTTTTCTTTGTGTGGTGCAACTGCTATAAAGTAAAAAAAGGGTAATGCGCATCTTTCTATATTTAACTGGTTAGTAAATGGCTTCGCGATGACTGTAAAGTTTGCTGTAAGTTATGCACTTTATATATTTATCGCTACTAAGAACATAATGATTTATCTATAGAATATCCGGTTTTGTTCGGTTATTTTGTATTCCTTTTATCGCTTTTGCCTCTTCAGAAGACAGTCGGAGATACTACATTTTTGTAGTTCAGATACATGTATAAGAAAAAAAATTACTGTAAAGAGAGAGATATTCGAGCAAAATAGCACAAAGTGATTCTTTCACGGTTGAGTAGAAGGCTAATGGAACGAAGACTTCTTCAAACTTGCATAAAAAACCTGTAGAAGACGACAAGATAAACTCGCGTATAAAGTAAAACCTACTATTTTAACCAGATGAGTGAATTCGATAATATGGGGTCTGGAAGAGACGTAATATAGAATTTTTTTTTCGGATATTATGTTGTTTTATTCAATTGTTATAAAATTTGTTACGTTTAAAAAATATTCTTCCAGCTAGTTTATTTTTAAAAATAAGAAAATCGAAGACGGTATTTATTTTAATTAAAATAAAATTTTTATGTATAAATGTTTCCTTCGCGATTGTTCATTTAAACATTTAAAAAATCTTTTTTTTTTTTTTCAAAAAATCATATACTGTATATACGAAAATTACTCGGCGCCATTTTTTTTTCAAAAATGGCCTCTGTTTCAATAATGACAACATTGCGCTTGGAAATTTTTACTCGTTTATGTATTTTCTAAAAATTTTTTCCCAATAAATATACACAGTTACATAAAATTTGTTGTTTGCTTTGCTTCAGTTATTCTCCATTTATTAAATTCCATTTTTTCCATTTTCTACAGTTATATCAAAACTACACTAAGGAGATCTAACTTAAAGATAATCGATATATTTATCCTTCAAGCTCCAGCGATTCTTAATCATCATTTATAGATAAGCCCACTCTATTTCAAAAATTAATTAATATCTAGCCTGCGATGTTTTTTTCTTCTTCACTCGAGATCAACGCCATTAATTTTCTTCTAAATACCACTGATAACTAAAACTGATAAAATATATTTTAAATATTTTAAACTAACCGTAAGAAAAAAAAAAAAAATTTTTTTGTACGTTGGCGTAACAAGTTCTGTAACGAAATTGAATTTTTAATGTGGCAAATTTTTAATGGATTTTTATCTCACGGAGATTTGCCAGAATTGATAAATTACCCTTTACAACTCGATCGAAATATTCTTTTATGTAACTACATATTAATTGACCCACATACTTTCTACTATCTCGAATTTCATTTCTCCAGTCGTATTCCGAGTAACGGGGTGACGTAAAAAGGTTTTATATTTTATGAAAAGTTACCGAACTAGACAGACAGCGAAAGGGCAGTGAGCATTGAATATGCAAAAATTTTGAATATTAAACAGTTACCCGGAGGCTAAGCAGTCTTGTTGCATAGACCTACAGGCTTTTATATATATATATACATTTTTTTCCCTGCCTACGTGATTCGTTTTGCCCAATAGTTTCGAAATTTATTACCGAAGAACTGTTACTCATTACTTAAATGCAATATACTCCAGGAATTAATTTTCGCAGTCGAAATGGAGAAAAATTACTGCTTCATCCCAGATTAAAGATATGGGAATGATTTCTGTCTTTGGAAACGGTGCAGATCACTTAGTAAATTCGTGCTTCGGTCTTTATTGCAGTGCTTAGGTTTCATCGTTTTATTGGATTTTATTCGACCTGATTTCTAAGAAGGTTTCGTGTTCTGGTGAGTTGCAGTAGTATTCACTTAGTGCGATATAACTCTTGTTCTGCTTTAATATGATACCACAATATATATCAAGCATTTTTTGGAAATGGGCCAACTCGTGGAAGGTAATGTGTTTGCTAGTATTTTAACATTCTAGTTTTTTCTTCACAATTCACTGGAGCATGAACCAAAACTTGTGATGTTTTATACGTTAAAATTTTTCATTTAATTTTGTGTTATAGTTGAAAATCATCCTTGTTTTTTTCTTTTTTCATAAAATATTTTTGCTTACTGAACTACCTCTTGGTTATTTTATTTTTTAACTTAAGCTAGTTATGTTAATTTTAACTTATCATATAATAAATTGTAATTTTTTACATTTTTTAAGCTTTTATCATCATTTTGAATGAGGTATTTTTTGTCTTTTAATAATTTTAATAGTATTTTTTGTTTGTTTAAGTTTATTTTTTTTTCATCAGTTAAAAAATACAAAGTAGGCCTAATAAAATTTTATTCTAATTTATTTTTGAGAAACTGAGTTTATTTTAAGAAAATATAAAAAGCTGAATTAAATATAAAATGAATTAATATTTATACAGACCAAAATTAATGACTTGATTAATTTATTATATACAATTATAATTGACCAGTGAGTTATTGATGAATGGAATCTTTCAGAAGTCTTCAAATTCACAGTCTTAAACATAAATTATAGAGAATTTTAATAAAGCTGAAGCATATCTTGCAGCTGACTAAACTAGTTTCATTGGAAAAATTCCATTTGGTGAATTGCATCAACTATTCATAAATTTTGTATAAAATCTCTCAAATATTCTTAATATAATTTTACTGAAAAAAGATTCAGAATGGTTGATGCTAATCACCAAGTAGAATTTTTCTGATGTAACTAATTTAGTCAACTGTAATTAATGAAAGAGACTGAAAATTTCAGTCTTAAGCTTCAGTTTAAGACTGAAATTTTCAGATACTTTCAAATTCCCATTCTTTCCCAGTAATTTATTGACTATTTGAAATTGTATACCATAAATTAAGTTCATTAAATTCAGAGGAGAAATTAGCTTTTTTCATCTTTACTTTTTGATGGAAAATTCATCTATCACATTTATGTAAAATGTGTAATTGAATTGTGCTAATTGACTGGCTCATAAATATGAACTTTTTAAAATATTAGTTACAATTTCTGTTTCTAGTTTTCCTTGTGATATTTAATAATTCTTATAATTCTTATAAAATTAATGAAAAAGAAACTTCATTGATTGATTATGATTTCTGTTTTAATTCTTTATTTGGTCTTTATTAGACACAGATCGAAAAAGGAAATGATCTTTTAGAAGAAGCAGCAGTGATGGGTATTGAAGCTGTATCTGAAGCACCAACTGTTCCACCTGAAAATGAAATCAAGTATAGTAATACAGGAGTCCATGAACTTACCACTTCTTTAAAAAATCATCTTAATAGTTTTACTGATCGTTTAGAAGATACAAGAGAGAGACTTGAAGACACTGCAAAATGTTATCATTTATTAGATAAGGTGAGTGATTTTTATAACAAAATTGTTAACTTAAAAAGTGTAAAATATAATTCATTATTGTCTGTCAGACTTATGAATGGGCCTTAGAAACAATGAGATTTGTTTCACATATGACAATGGACAATCTAACAAATCCTGAAGTGCTTAATGAACTTATCAAGCATCTTCAAGATTACATGGATGATCATCCAGTTATTCCAGAAGAAACATTCCAAGAAATGACAGATATTGCATTGAAACTAGAAAATGAAAGACTGGTTGATCAATGTAAAGTAAGTTTATATAACAGATTGAAAATAATTTATTGTATAAATGAAATGCAAAATCATTTGTTAATCTGAAAATTATTTTTAATTTTATAGTACATTAATTTAAAATTTTAATCACCTTTTGCTTTTTTTAATTAGATAGCTCATACAAGATATCAAGAAACAGTTGAATTGATTCAAACTAGATTGACAACTTTACAAAAAGTAAAACAACAACTAGAAAATGAATCATGCCAACAACTGTGGGATGAAGATGAAGCTCCTACTCCGCGTACTTCTCGTTCCAAGTCGCATCCAGGAACATGGGTGCCACATCTCAGCAGTACACCATTCCATCCAAACAGTTTAGTACAGCCTTTTTCTCAAAGAAGATCATCAGTTGCGACAGTTGTTTCTCAAACATATAGCTCATCAATAGGTTCTTATACTTCTTTTCCCAGTAATTACTATTTGATTGTTGACCATAAAGATAATCATCAAATAGATTATTACCTCCCTGATAAGGAACAACAGATTTTTAGCCATGGACTTATTACTGATGATTTAACAACTCAGGGTCCCATTGCATCTATACCTCGTACTCTGTTAGAAGCAAGAAGTATACGTACAGGTGCATCGTCTAGTAGCGGAAAGAATAATATTAACAACAGTTGCAGTTCAAAGAGTAGTGTTGATTCAGAAACATGTAGCCATATAACTATTCCTTATTTTCAACCAGTTAAAAAGTATCTGAAACGAGGACATACTTGGCAAATGTGTGAAGAAGCACTTGAGAGAGCAAAAATGGAAGTAAAGCAACAAAATGAAAGGCTAAAAATAAAAAAAGTGTTACCTGGACCAAGTGGTAGTAGTAATGAAAGTATTACCAGGTAATAAATTTTTTTAATATTAAAAATAATATATACATTAAAATAAAAGAATATAGAAACATATTAGAAAAATAGTTTGTTTATTTTTCAGAGTTTGCAGGAATTTAACATTGTTAACTACAAAAATAACTTTTCATTTTTATAAATTTTTATAGTTAGTTTTATATTATTTATTTTTAATAAATTTTTTAAAATTTATTAAAAACCAAAATATCTTAACTCTTTTCAATAATAATAAATATTTTATTTTGTTACTTTTAATAGACTTTTTTAAAAATAAACTTATTTGAAAATATTTTTTATTAATACATTTTTAAATTAGTAATATAATTCAATTATAGTACTATATTTACATTTAAATGATGATCAAAATTATATGAATAATTAAAAATGACGCTTTTTATAGTATACCTGAAAATGATGATTCAAGAATTGGTGATAATTGTTTAAGGATGCCGTTAACACACACACAGTCTGATCCTTTGAAGGGCCCAGTTCCAGTTAATAGTCATTTGTTAACTAGAGCTTCTAGTTTGGAACTTCAGGAGACAAATGTTACAGATGGACAATTTAATGAAGACCAAATGAAAACAAAAAAGTAAGTGGAAGTATTAGAACACATATTATTTCATTAAATCAAATATAAACAACTTCATTTCAATAAGATAGTTCATAAGCTAATTAATTAATTTGTTGAGCCTCATAATGCATATATACAATTGTTGTTATTCCAGCTACAAAAACTAAAATTCCCATCAGATTCTTAATAGAATTTATTTGATTTGAAATGATTACTATAATCATTGTATCAAGTTTGATGATCAAATAATATATGAGACAAAAAACTTCATTTTCGCTTTTTTAAAGTCCTAATCTATATAGATATAATCTGTTATAACAAAATGTGCTATTTTTTAAAATTTTATTCATATTAAAAATCAAATATAAATTTTAAGATTTAGTTTTATACGGTACTAAATAGATTTATTGTTTAAAGCTTAAACAATATAAAAAGTCTCTATAAAAACTATCTTTGTAAACCCTAAGAAACTATATTTTGATGCACAGATCTAGTATTATTTATGTAACTGTATAATATATACAACTGCATCAAAATATTAGGACTGTGTACCAAATTATATTGTCCGTAATGCACAACTTATAGAAAACAATAATTCTAGTTAAAATATTTCTTTTCTTCAAAAATTTAAATAAACTATTTTTTTCTAAAACTTCTAATTTAAATTATTTTAGAAATTGCATATGCTATAGTATATAATAAAATTTTCAAACAATTACAAATTGCAGCAAGTTCTCGACTTACAACCTATGCAACTTACGACTATTCGACTTTACGACCACAATCGTAAAGTCGAATATGAAGTCGATAATGTGAATTTATAACATAAATTCACATTATTGTACAGTGTACATATAGTCTACTCAACTTACGACCAAATCGTGTTACGACTGGTCTGTCAGAACCGATTGTGGTCGTAAGTCGAGAACTAGCTGTACTGAATTTAAATTATATAGACCAGGCATTCTTAATCAGAATTTTCATATGGCACACATCAGCACTTTTTGGTTGTCATATTGATTGAAGTTTTCGTTTATATGACAAAAAATTTTAAAAAGTAATAAATTTTTCAATATGGAAAAATAAAAATTCAATATTTGAAATAAATCTATTTGAAAAAAAAATTTTTTTTATAAATAAAATTTACTGATTTTAGTTATTAAAAGTATGATCATGTACTCTAATAACTTTTTCTTATGGCTTCTGTTAATTTATTCTAAACAATATGTTCTTATAAATATAATAAATAGGAAATTAAGGAAACTGGATAAAACTATATTAAATTATGAGTTCTACTTGCACATTAAAATATTTTCTTGAGAATGGCTGATGTAGATTATTTACACTTAGGATGACATTATTAAAAACAATGTCTTCCTATATAATGAATCAATTCAATTTTTTGAAGACAAAAGTTAAAAATTGCTAAATACTATTACATACAAAAGAAACATATGCAGTTAGAAGTGAAATTTAAATTAATATATAAATTCAACACATTTTAATTTGCAAAACATAAGATTGCTTTTTAAGAATTATTTATTATCGTATAATAAAACATTGGATTTATGTAAATAGTCACATTATACTTATTTTTATTCTTTCTAGAAAGATTGCGAAAACTTAAAGTATTTAATTACTGAGCTTACCATTTCTATTTAATAAAGTATCATATAATTTTTTTTTAAATTATTTAAAATAGAGATTGCCAGATATTCATTGAATGTTGTTTTTTTTATATTTATATGAATTATAAATTTTTCTCATATACCTCATACAAATAATACTAGATATGAAATGATATATGTTGTAGAATCAGTAATAACATGATATAATGAATTATACTAAGTTTATTTTTAATCAATTTCTTCCTTTTGAAATCAACCATTGTACTTTTTTATTTGTTCCAAAAATTTTTTTTAACAAAAGGTATCATTTAAAACTGGTTTCAGCTTTTGTCATATTTATAACCTTAAAAAATGATATAATTTGTTTTTAAAATAAATATGCTACAATATATATAATTCATATAGTCTTTCATAATGTAGTATTCTTTTTTATAATCAATTAAGAATGTCTGTTATTGATGAATAAAGTTTTTTAACATATCATTAAAATTTTATTTTATAACCTCCTAATACCAATATTTATTTTAATTCAATAATTTAAAATTATTTTAAGGTAAAAATAATAGAATTATAAGAAAATTTTTCCCTCTATGATAATTTTTTCTGTTTGATTTTACTGATTTTATGAATAAATCTATAGGTCAGTATAATATAAACAGTCAGTTTATGTTCTCTTTTTAAAAATATCTTTAAGGAAAAAGCTATTTTTAATCTTCATTAACTAAATCTGTGATTCATTTGGTCTTTAAAAATGTCATAATTTTTAAAAATTCAAATTAATAATTATGAAGAAAAGGAAGAAATACAACAATATATAATTAAAAATTTGTGAATCTTTGTTTAATTGGAATCACAAATGTAGATTTACTAATTTTTAATTCTCCAAGACAGAACTGCCAAAAAAAATAATTAAATGCAGCTAGTTCTTGATTTGCAATGCCATCAATTTATGATCATGATGTGATTGCTCAATGCAATACAAAATAGTTTGATATATACCTACAGCATCTGTTTTGTGTTTAATTTTTTTAGTTTACTGTAATGCTATATATGGTTAGAATGAATAATAATAGTAGATAATTGATAGATATAAGATATTCCTTAAATTGATTACATTTCAACTGGAAATCTTTTGTAACTTGATACATGTAATAAGAATGGATATTTTCTATTTCTATTTCTATTGTATACATTTGTTTAATATTTATACAATCATAGTATAATTAAATATTATTTAATCTTTTAAAATACAAAAATAGTAAAT
The DNA here is from genome assembly GCA_011317285.2 of Androctonus mauritanicus. Taxonomy (NCBI): domain Eukaryota; kingdom Metazoa; phylum Arthropoda; class Arachnida; order Scorpiones; family Buthidae; genus Androctonus; species Androctonus mauritanicus. Next base: position 4,519 of record WUQG02266397.1, on the reverse strand, counting down.
TCAAAATTTAACATAATAATCATAAAATATGCATAATAAATAAAAAATGATTTTTTTATAGATGAAAAAATTTTCATAAAATTTTTAAAAGAATGAAATCTAACTATAAAGGAAATTTTTATGATATTTAAAACATAAATAAACATTTAACATAATATTTGATATAACAACAGATCATAGCAGTTCTTTTTATCTTCAATGAATATTTTATTTACAGTATATTTCAACATTTCTTAACTCTCAATAATTAAAATATCTTTTTTTTCTAAATATATAGTATAAAAAGATATAATTTAATCTCAAAAATTTTGAAGTAAAAAGATGATATGAATTCTAATTAAATTATGAAACTCCATTTTGTATAATCACAGTACAAAATTATGGCCATGCCAATTTAAATTACTCATTAATTGGAAGGAATATTGAGTAAGATTAAATTTTTCAACATTTGTCAAACTAAATATATTAGCATTTTAATCATTTGGTGCATCAAAATCCCAGCAAGAAACAAAATATTATGTCATCTCAGATTTTTACTTTATATTAATAATAATTTACCTAAAATTATTCTCATGAGTAATTTTAATGTTTTATAGAACATTGATGCTAATTATGAGAGAAATGATTCAGACTGAAAGAGATTATGTCAAATCACTGGAATATATTATAGAGGTTTGTAATTACACAATTCTGATTTTATAATATTCATCTAATAATGCATATTGTTAACAAAATGTTATTTAATAGAATTATATCCCAGAACTTTCACGAGAAGATATTCCTCAAGCTCTTCGAGGACACAGAAATACAATCTTTGGTAATATTGAGAAAATATTTGAATTTCATAATCAATATTTCTTACAAGAGCTTGAGCAGAGTGAAAGTATACCCTTCAGTGTAGGACAATGTTTTCTACGTTATGTAAGTCATATCTATTAATGATTCATATTACATTATAAGAATACAATAAAAAAAAACATATTAAAATTACTGTTTTAAATTGTTTTAGGAACCAAAACTTAATCTTTATGCTTTGTATAATAAGAATAAACCTAAATCCGATGCTCTTATGTCTGAATATGGTACACAGTTTTTTAGGGTAAGATTTCTATATAAAATATTTTTAATATGATTTTTAAAACTTTAATTTCTCTAATACCTATTATATATATTATAGAAAAAACAATTAGAACTGGGTGACAAAATGGATTTAGCAAGTTATCTTCTAAAACCTGTTCAAAGAATGGGAAAATATGCTTTATTGTTAAAACAACTATTAAAAGAATGTCCAGAAAGAGATGCTGAATACCAAGATTTAAAGGTAAATCATTAAAAATAGTTTTCATAAGAAAAAAATAACAATGATTAAATAAAAAGTGAAAAATTATTGATTTATGTCATGCATAGCCAAAATATTATACATGAAATTCATCAAAATATTCCATTAAATTTTATCATGTTAAAAATTTTTTAAAATAATCTACCATCAAAAATTCTGTTTTAGCATATAAATTAAATGATATTTAAATCACTTGACTTTTGGCTACCAAGCAAAAATTTTTAATGCATCTCTTTAGATCCAAATATTTTAGGCCTGGAGGCTATAGCAGTTAAAGAACAAGTTTGTATTTCAGGACATCTCCATTACAGTTGTTTTTTTAGATTGTCAAAGAGATAAGATTACTAGTTAGATAAAAGTCAAAAAGATTGTCAAAATTAACAAATTCATTATATATTGAGAATTTTAAATTCATAAAGATTTTTAAATTGAAATATTTTGCAGATTAACGTAAACAAATTTCTTCATGAAAAAAATGTCAACAATATTCTATAAACTTTATAATCTAGATACAGCATAGAGTAATTTATCAAGAAATTTGCAAATTATTTTTATAATAAATTTCTTTCAATTTCAAATAGCAAATTTTTAAATTTAGTAACTGAATATATAATTTTCATAAAAAAATCAAGACAGAGTAAAATATAAAAAATTTATCCATCACTGATCTAGAACACACTTACAGGATATGTTATAAACTTCATGAATGTCAAAAATCTAACTTTATTCTTACATAAAGATATATATAGAATTTATTAAAAATTGATCATATAAATAAATGTAAATTAGATATTTGTAATGAAAAGAATATTTAAAAATAGGAAAAAAAACTATATGTTTAGTTAGAAACAATAATTAATCAAAAGCATTAACAATAATTTTTTCTTAAAACACTTTCAGATAAATACACATATATTTGACCACTTCATAATATTAAATTTGTTAGATTTTCATTTAGTAAATTTAATAGACATCATTTTATAATCTTATATAATTATAATATATTATTATTGTCTCCAGTACACATCTAACATCTTATTAATCATCATTGGATTTATAAAAGATCAAAGTTATTCATACAATAATAGAAAAGAGAAAAAAATGCTTTATAGAATATTTTTGACTGAAAAACTTTCAGAGCCACATAAAATTGAATCATGAGCTGTTCATACACTGCAGATATATGAATCATGCAGTTTATATATTTGTATTGATATTCACCATATTATAACGGTACCATATTCAGTCATTTATTTTGATAATGTCAAATCATCTAATTTATTAATTAGAAAATATCTGTTAATGGAAAACTTTTAACATCATCAAAATTGTATGATACTAAATCTGTTTCTATTCTTCTGGTTATTAAAACTTGGATGATTGAAAAACTGATCTAGAATCATAAGCATGACATGTTAAGGAGTACAGTATGTTTTGCATTAAACTGTTGAAAAACATTGAAATAGGCTGAATAAACTGTTTGTCTGTTTTCTATCTGTTCCTCATGTATTTCTATATAGTCTGATCAGTTGAGACCAAATTTTACCTAGCAACTTTGGTGATTATGATGATTACATCATTGTGACACCATATGCTAATTAAATCAACATTAAAATTGGACAGAAAGAGAACGGAAAAATTTCTAGGTAATATAGTAATATAATAAAGTAGGTAGGAATTCTTGGCACATAATTCCTATCATCATGATGTAGGAGTTGACATTTATAAATTGTTTTATGTGCCAGAAAATCTTGGGCAATGCTGAGAACTTTGGTTTGTTATATATAAAAGCAATAATTTTTAATATAATTAGTAAAATGTGATACTGATACTTAAACTTTTAGTTTATTTTTTATTTCAGGGTGCTGAAGAATTAGTTCGTTTTCAACTAAGACATGGAAACGATCTACTTGCAATGGATGCACTTCGGGACTGTGATGTTAGTACTCAATTTTTATTATTTTAATTATTAAAATAAACAGTCATTCAGAATATTAATGTTTTAACAGGTTAATGTTAAAGAACAAGGACAATTATTAAGACAAGATGAATTTCTAGTATGGCAAGGAAGATCTAGAAAATCATTGCGTCGTGTATTTTTATTTGAAGATTTAATCCTATTTAGTAAAACCAGACGTGATCCAGAGAGGAAAGGCCATGAAATATACCAATATAAGCATAGCATTAAGGTAAAAAATAAATAAATTTTAGTTTAATAAATTTAATCAAAGAAATATTTACTAATATATGTAATATTATATTTAGACAACGGATATTGGCTTAACAGAACAAATAGGTGATAGTCCTACTAAGTTTGAAATATGGTTTAGAAAGAGAAAATTGAATGATATATATATACTCCAAGCACCAACAGCTGAAATAAAGATTGCATGGTCCCAAGAGATATCAAAATTACTTTGGAAGCAGGCCTTACGAAATAGAGGTTTTTATATGAATTTCCTTTTATTTTTGAGTAATGTTTTAAGAATTCTAGATGCTAAAATTATATTTCTTTTGATATATAGAATTGCGCCTAGCTGAGATGTCATCTATGGGAATAGGAAATAAACCATGTCTTGATATAAAACCTAGTGAAGATCAGATTAATGATAGATCAGTTAATATTCAACAACTTGTTAAAAGTAAGTACTGAGCATCAAACAGCAATGATTTTGTCTATAAAAATTTTTAAATATTTCTAGGTGAGAGTTTTAAATTATGCAAACAAAAAAGATATGTATTTCAATGAATTTTGTCCAGCATTTTTCAGTTTATTGTCTACATGATGTATTCATATTAGACCAATTTTTGTAAAAAGAAATCCATCTGTTGAATTACCTATATGTTGCATCATTATACTCTATCAATATTGCCATATATAATACATAATTCAATTCCACAATGACTTTCACCATCCCATAGTTTTAGTCAGGCATGAAAAAAATATTACATATAAAATTATTCCACTAAATACTACTATTGTTCTGATAAACTTAATGAGAGTTTGAAAGAAAAAAATCTTAAAAAGTATTTTTATGTAAAATCATAACATACATATTTAAATTTCATATTATTATCTTGATTTACTCTAAAGCAGTGGTTCTCAAACTTTTTGAAGTTGGGGTGCATTTAAAATCCTACAAGTAATTGTAGGCGCACTATACAAATTTCTGAGCAGTA